>ONZQ02000001.1:2816495-2900583 GCA_900312665.1 Cephalotrichum gorgonifer
CCCTCCCCCTACCCCCCCCCCCCCCCTCGGTCTAGCACGCACTCACGCGCAACAACGGCAAAAGGGTGGGGATGTAGAAAAGTAGGGAAGAAGGACCACCCATGCATGGACCTGTCGCTCGACACGCGAGTTCGGAGAGATTGAGTGGTTGGTGGATCACTACACTACTGCCTACCACCCGGCAGTTACGCCCCATCCCCGAGTGATCCACACCCGCTTTTGCGTGTAAGTCGTCCATGCCCGGGCCGAAAGCTGGAAAGGGTGCGGCTTTTCCCGGCGACATTGGCGTGCCAGCTACCAATGGTTCGCCGCGTTCCGCCGCGCCGCCGCGCCATGACTCGCCCGAGCGCGTCGGCACGTCTGAATGGTCGGCGGAGCTCTGTAGGCGGGCTTCACAGGGACTCGTACTCGTGTGTGCCCTCCTGCAGCTTGTATGCAGCTAGTCTCAAGGTCGTCCATCGGCGGCCAGTCGATGGCCGCAAGAGCGGTCAAGGTCATGCAGGAAGGGTCGCTAGGTGGGTGGGGGTGGGGTGGGGAGGACTTGGAAAGGTCAGGGGCGGTGGTGGTGGTGGGTGATGGATGATGGGCGATGGGCGAGGTGGAGCATGCAGTCGAGTGGGTGGTGGGGCATCAGAGTGGGATCATGGATGTGATGAGCCAGGTTAAGGAGGGACCACTTCCTTATCCTTATCGATAGCGCCTCTCAATCGCGATCGCGGGGAAGAAACATGGCCCCTGCGTCGCGTTCGGCGCCGTGATTGGTCGGCTGTCACGAAGCTCGGGTACACTTGTACTCTTTGGGGTTGCGTTGGGTGGCTTGACCCAGTCTTGGCGTGGAATAACGTGGCACAACGCGGACACGGCTCTCGCGTCCGGAGTCGCGAAATTGACGCGGCGGCCTGGGGTTGGTGAATCGCCTCTCCTCTGCTGGTAAGCGCATGTCCCGCCGCGCTGTCCCGCTCCGAGCTGCCCAATGCAGAAAGTACCTCAACATTCGCCCTATTGAAGTTCCTGATGTGCCCCCCGCTTCTTCTTCAAGGTTCTGACTTCTCAAGGAATCTGACTTTTTTGTCCCTGGGCGCCCGCAGCTCCCAAGTCTTATTGGGCTTCCATGCTTGACTCAAACATTTACTCGGCACACACCCAGACATGGGACATATTGCTGCCCCACACCACACCACACCACACCACACCACACGCCTTTCGTCCACCCCGTCCATCCCCATCGCCTACCTCGTTCCATCTTCAACCTGTTTCGTTTCGTTTCCACGAGCTCCTCAACATGCCTCTTCATCTTGTGCGGGGAAAGCTCTTGAGCTTTCCGATAGGTCCATCGCAAATAGACATCCAACTACCCCCCCTTTTCCCTCATCATTAAGGCTTTTCCTTTGGGTTGAAATACTCTGCGGGCAGCCTATATCGGACTTCGCCCATGGAATCAAATAGAACTTGACCACACTCGCCCCTTCCCCCTTCTTCCCCCAAGGCACTATTGCACGGGGCGATTGCGCACACCCACTCAGGCCAGGGTTCTTTTCCGACTTCGCCTCGAACCTCAACGTAGTGGGTAGAAGCGAGGACAGCTCCATATGAAGCCACGAAGCGCATCGCTTCCCCTTCAATCTCGCTCGACGTCTCAGCCATGAGTCGCTCCCTCCCATTCTAGACATCGCGATCCCGTCCAGCACACGATCTCGGTGCTGGCAAGAAGTTGACTCCACCTCGAGCATCCCTGGTCGCCGGCGTGATGCGCCAAGTCAGGACTCGAACGGCGTCATTGTTCCTCAAAGAAGGACCCGGGATCATGCCTTGATACGCTCGCACCCCTCGTCCGTCCTACCACACACCCCACTACCACCACCCCGTCCCTCGATCCCGCGTGATATTAGTTGGGCACCACCGTCTTGATAAACTCGACACATGGTCTCGATCCATGGGACTTGCGCTGCTAGGAATAGAAAGATTCCCCCAAGGGTCTCTCGGCTTGGTTCGGGTGATGGTGGGCAAATCGGCCAGAGGTCATCCCCCCTCGTAGGACTCCCCCGAAACACAATTCCCATTCTCACTTCCCCCGGCCGACTCCATCCCGTCTCGCCACTGTTAGTCCCTGCCTTCCAATCTCCGGAGTACCGTAGCGGTCACCCGGAACTTCAGAGTCCCAGGAGAGAGAGAGAAATCGGCTGGTCGTGGCCATTCGTCACCCCCCCGCCTCACCCACACTTGTCACCTCGTCACCTCGTCACACCAGAAGCACTATCAAGTACGTCAACTCTTGGGTATAGTATTTCCATGATAGCCATGCGCCTACGAAGCAAAATGCCCACAGGAAACGCGCGAACCATTGTGTGGGACGAAAGAACTGAAAGTCACCTCTCGTTCCCTCCTTGCCCAAACGAACCCATTTTCCAGACCTTCCTCCTGGTTCTCCAGGTCTTTCCTTGCCCCTCCACTCCGAACCGCAGGTTGAAAACACATGCCATAGGCCCGAAAACAATCGATAGGATATTGCTGGCCCCACCAACCAAGGATGGGACGTGACCCTGAAACTTTATGACATGATCCAAGTCTATTATTCTAATCCTCTTGACCATCCGATGTGCTTCGTAAATTCTATCCGGAAACTAAGGGGAATAGATATGGGTGGTTCGCACCCATGGTGGGGACGGCGAAAGGCAGGGTGGATGGGGCACATTCGAATGGCGGATAATGCTCTTCGCGGACGCAACCTCCTAGCCACCCGCATATTCGTCCCGCGCGCACTCCACACGGGGGAAACCAGAGCGTGGGTAGTTCCCTTTACCACTTTCCAACACGGGACGACCTCGAATTTCCACCCCCTCCCCTTCCGTTTCCTCTCCCGCCCCCCCTCCCGCCACGCGATGGGTTCTTGCCCCTGCCCCCACCACCAGAATTTCCGTTGCCATTGTCTCGCGACGCGTTGCCCTGGCTCGGGTTCCACTGTAACGCGGGTGGGGGAGGAACGGCCTGGTAGTTCCCACCACTGGCACCACCACCACCCCGCCTGGCTGCAGGCGGTCGAGGAGGGAGTTGATGCGGGCGACGGGTACCGTCCTGCTGCCGATTCTCGCCGGGGATCGTATTCGCGTAAGACTGAGGGCGCGGCGGCAGAGCAGTCGACGGTTGTCCATATGGCCTATTGGTTTGGCCTCCAAAGTGTATGTTGCTCGAAACACTAATCCGGCCCACGGGCTGCTTGGGCTGGACACGGTTTCCAATGAATGGGGTGTCGGCATCAGAGTCGTCGGACTCAAAGTAGATGTTCTCGCTGGGTCTACCCACAAGCTCGGGTCGCCGGAGCTGGGAGGACGGCTTTGGAGGTTTGAAATCGGAAATAGGCGCCCGCTTCGAAGCCTTGTCCAAACATCTGGCCAGGTTTGCCTGGGACCAGGTTCGGCTCTTTGGGGTCTCGTCGGTGGCAAGCGCACAGTCAGAGTAGTAATGACCCTCCTCGCCACAAGTTGCACAGAAGGCAGAGATAGAATGCGCCTGCTTGACCGGGTCAACTTGGCGATATGTCCGCCATAAGACATCGCAGTCCCTTTCAAGATGATTCTCGCCACAGTGTGCACAGGGCAGGTCCGTGTCCCAATTGTGGTCTTCGGTGC
Source organism: Cephalotrichum gorgonifer (assembly GCA_900312665.1). Taxonomy (NCBI): domain Eukaryota; kingdom Fungi; phylum Ascomycota; class Sordariomycetes; order Microascales; family Microascaceae; genus Cephalotrichum; species Cephalotrichum gorgonifer. The sequence goes on from ONZQ02000001.1 coordinate 2,820,122, forward strand.
AGGCCTCTGCTGTGTGTCCCAGGCCTTTACACTGCGCGCAACGGCGTTTGGAAGGGCAGGCATATGAGCTGTGCTTGTATTCGACGCCACAATACTTGCAAGCGTTGCTGGGACAGGATAGCGCCTTGTGGCCATGTTGCAGGCATAGAATGCACATGTCCCGGATGTCGCTCATGTGGGGGAAGTATCTATGCTGCAGGTCCAGTTCTTCATCGCCAACGGGGATTGAAATGTGCGGAGGAGGCAGAGATAGAAGAGAAGACCGCCGTGGCTGTACTTGGTCCTGTCCGTTCAACGAGGTCCCGTTGCGAGCATCCTTGTCGTTCTTGTTCTTGCCGCCATCGATACTATCATTGGACTTCTGAGCTGGGGTAGCGAGGGTGGCGGAGGGTTTGGTGTCCAGCACCCAGTCCCAGTCTGCAGCTGTTGGCATACTGGGGGGCGATGATGCCTTTGGTGCTTGTTGGGCGCCACTCGCCGGACCCATTTTGTCTTTCCCACCTCCCGCCATGAAGAGTGCCGGGGCGGAGCCAGTAGCCGAAGCAAGGATGTCTGCAAGAGACCCTTTCTGGGAGAAGAGGTCGGCGCCAGCCTTTGCCGCTCTTTTCTTCTTGTTGTGAATAGTGCACACCCGATCGATGAAGTGGCTGTAGGCGTCGAGTACGGTCTCCGGGGTAAGTAGCGATACCTGTCCAGGGTTTAAGGCTAGCAGGGCATTGGTCCATTCCTGGAACCTGACTTGCCAAGACTCTCCTGGATTTCTATCGGCGGCCGGCGGTAACTGCAAAGAAATGCCGGCTTTCTGAAAATGGGAAGGGGTAGAGGGTGGGCCGGGTGGGCCGGGTGTGTCGAGGGGAGGCGAAGGAGAAGGAGAGCTTCGCTTGCTGGCTTGTGCGGTGGCCGCAACTGGGGCAAGGGATGTAATTGGGGCAAATGACGGGGTCTTCTGGGTCAGGGAGGAAAGTGAGGTTCGCACCTGCCCTGCCTTGATTCCCTTGTTCCACCCAGATCGATGCGGCCCAGATGAGGAAGGGGGCGATGAGCTTCTGTCTCCTACATGCTCCCCATCGCTGCTGTCATCGCTACTGTCCACGACCACAGGTGACAATGCAGTCCCTCCATCCCCAGGCGTTGACTGGGGGAGAAGTTCACCTTCTTGGGTCTTGGCCCCGCCAGAGGCGTCTGCCCCTTCACCAACCTCCCCCTCCTCGCTGCCATAGCCACCGCTCCCTTGGCTCCTAGATCTCTCGCTCCTTCTCGTCGCTTCTTCCTCCACATCTGGGCTCCTGCTTGTCGAGGGGTCCATTCGAGGACGCTTCAAGTGGCGCTCCTCCACTACCTCGCCACCAAGCTCCATAGAACCAGCTTCTCCCCCTTCCAGTGATCGTTTCTTGCTTGCCTCAACCGAATCGTTCGGCGGCTCATCTTCACCCATCTCCTCGGGCGAGCCTGGGCGAGAGAAAGTAGAACGATACAACTTGATATAGCTTGATACGCTGGCAGGTTAGGGCCAAGTTGCTGCGACTGGGCAGGAATGCCCTCCCCGATGACGGCTCCAGAAACGCTTCTCCAGCAGAGAACAAGCCCTGGGTCTGCGCGGATAGTTGCCCTAACGGAAGCACCAAGGAGTCAAAAAGCCAGTTTCATATGAGACGAGGGCTAAACTGGGGCAGTCTGGGCGAAGGATGGAGGACCACGAGAGGCGGGGATCCACTCCTTCCACGGTAAGATGCTATGTGGTTCCAACACAAGGTAGTCGGATATGCCAAGCGGACGCCTTGTCAGTCTGCTTAGAGATAGAAACGATATAAAAAGTAGCTAAACCCTGTAGCAGTCATTGGGCGCAAAATCGATAGCCTGGTGGTAGGTAGCGCCTTGGTGAATGAAAGGGGAGAATATGGTAAGAAGTATTAAAAATGCCCCTAAGGTAATGCTGGAGCTTGCATCCTTTTTTTGTTTTGTTTTGTTTTTTTCTTTTGGCTTCGTCGCCTTCGATATTTACCTCTTACTCAAGTATATCGTCGTGGGACAAATTCTCGATACCAATGTCAAAAGCTTGATTCCGAGATCTTGGTCTGTGCCAAGGACTATAACTTTACCTACCGAGAATTATCCGACGAACTAGAGCAGCTTCATATGAGTAGTCTCTTTGTACAGTATGCACCCAACGCTCGCTGTAACCTTCCAGTGTTGTGGATGTACTCGGTACAAAACCTCGAAATTTCGAGAGAATACATGAGCCGCACCGGGAACTGTATGCGTCCTGTCAACCTGCATAGGTTGCGCGGTAGCGCGCTTCGTTCATTCATAGCCCAGGTTGTCAAAATTTTACATTGGGAGACGAGTACGGAAATAGCTGCCTCCCTCCTCACACGAGTACTTGCCCGTAGGAGTAATGACGAGAACTCGTATCCATTGCAACAGGTACCCGTGCCTATACAACAAGCGCTCTAGGGCCATGGCTAGGTTATTACAGCTCCACTCCTCAATTCCCCAGTCAAGGTGGTCAAGACGATCGGGAGATGACAGTGGGCACTGGCCTGGCTAGCTTGAAGAGGAGTACTTGCGCTCGTACGAGAACTCGCAAGTAGTCACATCTCTCCTATTGGCTATAGTGGAAGCATTCAAGTGTCAAGCTGGCATGGAGGAAAATAGTGGACCGATAATAGCAGTACAATGTAATGTTTGAGGCAGTGTTAAATTATGGTGAGCTCACTCAGCAATCCAGAGTGCCCCACCAAGGAGTCTCTTCATTGTACGTGGTGAGTCCTCTACAATTACGAGTAGCCACTTCCGTGTCCACTGCGATATTACACAGAAGTACTTATACAAGTACTCAGTACTCAGATAGGGACTTCCTTGTATACCTACCTGTATGGCAGGCCAGGGCCATAATACCCCTGTCGTTGTCCAACGCGTGTTCCCAAGTCCCAAGCAACAGCAAATGCGACACGCAAGCACAACCACAACCACCTGTTCCTTCCACTCTGTTGATCGCATGCCTGCCACTCCCACCACCCACTCATTGCCAATGCACCAAACGAAATCCGAGTGACCTCCCAATACTTTCTTTTGGTACTGTCACCACACCTTCCATCCATTACGGCTCAACCTGGTTCGTTCGCCTCAGGAGCTGGCCAACCTTTGCAAACTTCACCAGTCGCACTCGTTCATCTGTCCTCGGTAGCCGGCTTTCCGGAGGCATTTTTCATCCATCCCCTCGCTCCTTCTTGTCGTCGCCCTAAACATCTCGCCCATCCCAGCTGGCAAACGACTTTCCCCTTCCCTTCCGAAACTATCTTGTTGCCAGACTCGGTCATTCGGGTTTAGACTCTCGTTGATAGGTCCTCGCCTCCTCCCTGCACCACCCTAATCGAGCGCCTCCCGTACCCTGGTACCCCCGTACCTACTACGCCTGCGTCACCTCGGTGCCCTCGACTAAACTCTCACTCCACCTCAACAACGACGCACTTGGAGGCCAATTCAGCTCCTTATCCTATTATCGCCCATCGGCTTTTCATTATTCTACAACTTCCAGTCCTACCCCCTCCGCATTCATACCGCCACCGACACCCTCACCACAGGCCCTCACCACTCGAAACAGCTGGCCCCTCTGGCTTCTAGCGCCTGTGTCTTCGGAGTTTGCATCAAAAGTCCTGCCTGCATCCCCCTCGGAGCTCTCGTTCACTCAGCGAGGCGCCTGTCCCCCGAGCTACGTGCAGCCTTCGATTCGGTTGTCCGCTTCCCACCCCTTCTCCATCAATACCGCCAAACTGTCGTCCCCAATCGTCCTGTCCCGAACCGTCTCCTACGACGTGGGAACGAACCAACCACGCGTAGGAAATACCTACAGCAACATGCCGGAGCCCAAGTCGACACGCCGGAGGAGATCTAGCAGCATCCTCCAGGTCTACCATGAGCCTCCGGAGACGCTAGAGCAGATCAGCGACCAAGCTGTACTGCCAAACCTGAACGCCGACTGGGTGAATGCAAAAGGTAACACCTGGTCCCTCTCCTCTCCTCTCTCTCTCTCTCTCTCCCCTCTTTTCCCATACGAGGCCAAAGAGACAGACAGCTAACTCGCTCTTCCGCCGTAGGTGCCTGGACGATCCACTTTGTACTGATCGCGTGCCTCAAGATCGTATACGACATTATTCCCGGCGTCTCGCAGGAGACCTCGTGGACACTCACCAACATAACCTACATGTTCGGGTCCTATATCATGTTCCACTATGTCCGCGGCGTGCCCTTTGAGTTCAACTCTGGTGCTTTTGACAACCTCAACATGTGGGAGCAGATCGACAATGGCGCCCAGTACACTCCAGCTAAAAAGTTCCTCCTCGCTGTGCCCATCGTCCTCTTCTTGCTTAGCACGCACTACACGCATTACGATCTGGCGTACTTCATCATCAACTTCCTAGCCGTGCTAGGCGTCATCATCCCGAAACTACCTTTCGTACGTCTTTCCGTACGGCCTTGTCGATTATGAAGGCAGATTGCTAACCATATGTGCTTACAGAGCCACCGTATGCGGGTAGGGATCTTTTCAGGCCTTCCGGAGGAATGACCGCGTAAGACTCGATCTCACATATTGTTGCAACTGGCGTTGGGACGGCGAATTTCTGGGCATGCTCCTCTCTCTTTTCCCACTTGGCTTTTTTTCCCTCTCCGTCTCGTCATCCTCTGCTTTCGCCGTCATTCGCTACGTTCCCTCTCACTGGAGACCAAACTACTCAGTATGCTCGGGGACGGTGAAACAAAAAGGGTTGGAGTTTCAAAGGGCGGGTTAAAAAAGAAGAAGCCAGCGAGGATAGGAAGACGTGAGCGGTATACGCATTCTCCATCCCCTGATAATACTCCCCCCTTCATTTGAGCCGTCCCTATTTTCGTTTCTATCTGTTTTAATGCGCTATTCGATACTCGCTCATCATTCCCCCGCATGTATGGATTAGGAGTTCAGGTCTTACAGCTGGTACGCAAAAAATAACACATCAATGTTTACACCGTTCCGTATTTGTTAGCATCCCGGCGTTGGCGCCCTTCGTTGCGTTCGACTGCCGTTCCCTTCATCATCGAACCCTCGGAAGGAGTCAAAGCCGGAATACATTTCCCAATCGTGAATATACTTTCGGAAACTTGGGCCCCCGGTCACCTCCAATGGGCCTCTCCGGGGGGGGGGGGGGGGTTTGGCAGCGCTAATACTGCTCAGAGTTTCACGATTCCGCTTGTTTACTTTGCTGCTCGACTGCGTTGAGTCACAGTCCCTAGCCAATACAGGATCACGCGCTGTCAGTTCCACACGGAAGAGGCTTCGGGAGGCGAAGGGCGATATCACGTAGAGTTCGAGAACGTTGGCCCATATCGCCGGGTATTGGTCACCGCCACTTTGCCTCGAGCTTGACGATGGCTCCTCTGGATTCAGCTTATTTTAGTTCTTCGATCCGATTAAGCCAAGCTTGTTGGCTTCGAGTCAAGCCATGACCCGCTCGAGTTCAATCCAGTAGTTTTCAAATTATTGAACCTTTTACGATCGAAGCTCGACAGAGGGCCAGAGGACCACATATCAATACTCCCTCCTTGCGTCATCTAGGTTTCTGGACGGATATAAAAAAGAGAGCTCCCTCCCCAACCGAAGGCCCTCATCTTTCGCTTCTCCAACTTCCGCCTTGGATAATCTCTCATCTCTCGATCTTTGCCAAGAAAACGACAACTGTTATCTCAGTCATCGACGACCACGCACACACTTATACACTCTCACCTTATACTCTTATACACTTAAACCTCTACTCCTTTATACACTTCTACTCTTATACCCTTATACCCTTACAGCTTCATATCCTTACGCCTCTTATCATCTTCCACGATGAGGCTATCCAACCTTTTCTTCCTCCTCCCTTTGCCCGGAGCTCTTGCTGCTCCTATCTTGGACGACCACCCCAACCTTGCTGTGGACTCCGCCGCGGCCCCCGTCAACGGATCCGAGACTAAACTCGAAGATCCCACATTGGCGTTCTTTAATAGTCTTATTGACGCCAATAAGATCTACCCCCGAGATTACGGCGACAGCTGGGGGGACTCCGACGGCTCCCCGCGGCAACTAGTCAACGCTACGTATGCCAGAGTCAAGATGTACTACCCGCACGGCGGTATGAGAGATTACGAGGGCCCACTCTACAGTTTCACGCCCGGGTTTCCTCCGGGCTGGGAAGATAAGCAATGTGGGCACCACAACAAACCGTGCTACGGGGGGATGATCAAGTGGAAGCCTAAAGGCAAGTACGTTGGGGGGATAAAGGCCCTCCAGATACACTCGCCGAAGGAGCTGAAAGCGATAGAGGAGTACAGTAAAAGGAAGGGCAGGCCAGCCACACCATGTGGGGACCTGTAGTGAGCCAGTGGGCGGGTTCATGGGGCATCCCGGAGCTCACCGGGCTCACATCCGATGGCTCTCCCGTGCTCGATGGCTGTAGCTATGGACGCACTTGTTTATATCCTGTCGAACTACCTCCTACGGAATCTTCTGGGTCTTGTTTGTTGCTATTTGGATGTTTCTTCTTGGCTATTTCCGCTTTGGCTGTTGTTTCTTTTTGGAGGGGTTGTTCAGAATTTTTTTTATTTTTTTTTTTTAATCTTGGAGCTATTAGCATGTTTTTTTTTTTTTTGGTAGCGGAATGTTACAATATTTGAGTTTTTGTTTTCTTGAATAGTGAACTATGTCAGGATTCTTTCTCGTGTATAATCCGTGGGCTGCCGTTAGCCATCAGCTGCTCTAACCCTGTGATGGGGTGATGAAATGTGGCCGACCAAAAAGAAACTAGTAATACATGTATCCCGCTACCTAGGACTTTTAACTAATGCCTTCTCAGGACGACAATCTTGCCCCCGGCGGCCTGCGAGTCCAGCATCCTGTGCGCGCCCTGGATGTCCTCGTCGCCGAACACGTGCGAAGGCTTCGCGTCCCATTCGCCCGCCTCGATCCTACGGACGATGTCCTGCATCGGGATCCCGGACAGCGGGAAGTCAGGGCTGCCCAGTACCTTGCTGTGGAAGAGGCTGAAGTGGACGCTGGGTTTCATCTGTAGCATGGGGTTGAAGTCCGCCACGGGGGCGAGCCCGCCCAGCCAGCCCGCCTGTAGCATCCGGCCGCCCGGGCGTGCGAGGCCGATGGACTCGAGGAGCACGCTGTTCCCGACGAGGTTGAGGACCTTGTCGAACCGGGGGGGGTTGTCAAACTGCTCCTCCAGCTCGGGGCGCTCCAGCTTCACGTCCGCGGCCCCCATCTGCCTCAACCGTGGGAACCGCGCCTCCTGTCGGGTGGTGGCCGTCACGACGGCCCCGGCGCTGACGGCCAGGTTCAGCGCGGCCTGGCCGACCGTGGAGGTCGCGCCGCGGACGAGCAGCCTCTCTCCGCGCTGTAGGTCCAGGATGGTGAACAGACACGTGTAAGCCGTGCAGTAGACCTCCGGCAGGGCGGCGAGCTCCTCCCACGGCAGCCCCGTCTCGATGCGGACCACATTGGATGTGGGGACGTTCACGAACTCGGCGTACCCGCCGGGACGGTCCCTCCCCATGCCGCCCATGACGCCCATCACCTTGCTCCCGAGGGGGACCTCGCCCCCGGGGCAGGCGGCGACGGTCCCGACGCACTCGAGGCCAGAGACGGGGTCCCACTCGTCCCACTCGCCCTTGCGCATGTGCATCTCGGCGTGGTTGACGCCGAAGGCCCGGACGTGGATGAGGACCTCGCCGGGGACGGGGGCGGGCTTGGGGAGGGTTTTGCGCTGGAGGACTTCGGGGCCGCCGAATTCTGTGATGATGATGGCGTCCATTGCTTTGAGGTTTCGTGTGGTCCAACGCGCTTGGGTAAGGGAAGGCAAAGATCAATTGTTATTTATGTATAGTACAGATACTACCAATGTACCGTTTGATATCAAACGGAGAATGCTTGGAATAGATATGAAAGGAAACCAGGTGGCTTTTTGCTAGATGGACCGAATATCGGTATTCTGATGCCTTGCTGGGTCAAGGATGGGCCGAGGAGCGAGTATGTCCGAGGCGTTTATATTCATAGATCTTGTAGGTAGCACAGAGAGTTGTATATCACCTGGTTGTGTCATGTAAAGGGCGTGCACAGTCCATTCATGCTGATCTCTTTGATGACATATTCGTACGAGTACAAGTAGACTTCTTGCCCTCTTTTGCAGAATGTCTGTCGTACAAACAAATGGATGGATGCAAGACGCGCGAGAAGGATGGCAGAGGCAAGCCCCAGTCCATCCTGCACACGTCAGGAGGTTCAAACCAGGCACGGAGTTACTCATAAGCATCCAGAAGCGCCGTCTTATCACTCTTTCTATCACCTAAAGTGTTAGTTAGCTTTAGAGGAAGACGTTTAATACCGTCCACGGTCATGGCAAATGAGACCCGGTATTATTGATGTTCGGGCTTTTTCTTTTAGCAGCTTACATGTAGGCTCCTGCTTACTCCGATGCTCCGATGTCGTTTCGGTTCTCTCGGCTGTCTTAAGCTCCTATGTTCCATATTTTTGAATCCCAAAATTCGCCGTCGCGATGAAAAATGTGATGCAAGCCCTCTGTTGAATATTGATCAGACTTCGGCTTGCGACGATGCTCCGATGTGGTTCTCGGTTAATCGGCACGGGGCGCTTGACCCTTGAATTCCTTACAAAGAAATCGTGACGATACCGGAGGTGGTTTGCTATGACGCCATCTAAGGCCATTTAAGGAGAGCCTAGAACAACCCAATACCAAGACCGTATTGGGAAGTCGCGCCAAGATGTATGTTCCAAACACCAACGAGGGGCTAGCAATGGGCTGTCGTCATGGTTTGCATGGTCGTCTGGTGCGTCTCCCTCCGGATAACGGCGGTCATAAGCTCGCGGCCGTACCTGTCGGTGCTCGCTCATGCGAGGGCCGGGATCGTATAAGCAGTCGCAAGAAGGGAGTATAAGAGCGACAGCTTATATAAACTACAAGCCCATCAACCTCGGCACCGAGTCTACCCATGATAATCATCATTATAACCACTTAACCCTCGCACCCTGATTGACCTACAGGGACTAAGTTTGCAAAAGCAGAAGACGCCAGCTCACGAGACACTTTCATTATATATATATATATATCACCACCGAAATGAAGAGCGGTGTCACCCCCCTGTACCCCAACGACAAGGTCGCCGAGAGGGTGACTGACTACTCGGCGAGCCACTCGACCCCGCTCCCGAAGTACATCACCGACTTCCACGCGAGCGTCTCGAAGAATCACAAGAGCTCGTTTTACCTGACTTCGAACTTCCAGTCGCAGTACCATGTCACGCTCGCGCGGTTAATCGGGGCCAAGCGAGGTGGGTTGTTTTCTCCCCTTCCCTCGCTTCCCACCTCACACCCCGCCTCACTCCTCCTTAAACCTCCAAACGAAGAGCTGTGCTAAAAGCGTCCGTGATGCTTGTTTGGATGCAGTCCTCGAGATTGGAGTTTTCGTCGGATACTCCGCCATGGTGTGGTCCCACGCCATCGGACCGGATGGCCATGTTACCGGTCTAGAATTCAGCCCCGAATTCGCAAAGGAGGCCGAGGACGCCTTCGCCGCTAACGGCGTAAAGAATGTCGAGGTGGTTGTAGGGGCCGCGAGTGAGACGTACGTGCTTAATATCTTCTGACGCCGCATTCACTCTACTTTCTCCCCTCCCCTGTTTTCCTCCGGCCCCCCCTCCCCGAGTTTACGCACGCCGTACAAGCCCGGCGCAAGAAACTAACAAGCCCCTCATGGGAGCCCAGACTCCCCACGCTCAAGCCCTCGGAGCCCTACGACCTCATCTTCATCGACGCCGACAAGGAGGGGTACCCGGGATACCTCGCCCAGATCCTCGCCCAGTCGGCTCCCGGCTCGGCGAGCAGGCTCCTCCGCCCCGGCGGCGTCATCATCGCCGACAACGTCCTCCGTCGCGGCATCGTGGCCGACGACAGCACCGACAACCCGTACGTGGCGGAGCAGACGGAGAAGAGGACCGCGGCAGGGCTGGAGAGCGGTCTCAAGGGCCTGAGGGACTTTAACAGCGCGTTGGTCTCGAGCGAGAGGATCGAGGCGTTCCTGTTGCCTCTGTATGACGGTGTTGGCATCGGGAGGCTCATAGACTAAGAAGGGATGCGATTTGACATAACATGTTGCAGAGGATATACATTGGATACACGTGGAATATTCACCATCACAGGAAATAGAGTAGATACCTCCCCTGAAGTCCATTAATATCTTCTTCGTTTCGATGTTTGCGGGGTTGACGGAGGAAGCCTTCTTTCCTGAACAATGACACGTGATGAATAATGCATGTCCAAGTACTCTTGAAATCCAGGGTCTCACCTCCAGGCCTGTCCCTAGCGCAGTGTATGACTAGCCAATGGTAGAGCTCCACCCTCCCCACCTAAGTAATCGCATCTTCCATGCGCGCCGGGAACTAATTTGAACCAGGCGCCAGGACGACAAACTGCGCTCACCAAGCTTCCGAATAGGCGACGAAACTGGCCGCGACAAACAATGGCCGCAAGATCCGCCTCGCCCTCCCTGGGCACCTTTTTCGCACCTCGAACCGTCTTCGTCAGGGCATCTCCAGTTCCGCTAACCTTCTCCGAGCGCCGCGCCGTGCTTCACGCCCTCAAGAAGCACTGCAGGATAGACTTCTTCAAGAAGATCAAGGTTCGTCTTGCGTCTCCTTACTCGGGGAAAGTGCCACGATTATTCCATGTAATAAAGTGGATGGGAATACGGCACTGGAGGGGTTTCATATAACGCTTCCTTGGCTGACAGCATCTTTTGTCTTACTCCTGAACAGAATAACCCGTCATCGTTCCTGTCCCTGGCCGAGAGCGAAGAAGCCGCCCGGACGCTGATCGCCAAGAGCCCTCTAAAGTACCAGCTCGCAATCGACGCCGCCGACCCCGACGCCCGGTCGACGCCACTCGACGGGAACCTCGACTCCAAGACCCCGCGGACGGGAGGCGACCTTCCGACAACCTCCTCCCGGGACGCCGCCAGCGCGAAGCAGCCGTCCGGGGCCACGAAGCAGTTCGTGATCCACATCTTCCCGCAGCGCGGAGGCAAGACCCTCGCCGAGATGGTGCAGAGCTCGCGCCTCTTCGGCCCGTGGCCCGCCGCGCCCGACATGACGTCGTTTGCGACGCGGCACCTGCGGAGGTCGATCCCCGGCGACGACGGCGCGGCGCTGAGGGACGGGCTCGCCGACTGGGAGACGGGCGACCAGCTGGTGGAGGACGGGGACGTGTTCGTGGACTTGGATAGGGCCGGGACCGGGGCGCGCAACGACGCGAAGCGTTACGTGGAAAAGCGGAAGCAGCGGCGGGAGTCGAGGCTGGCGTGGTCTGGGTTGTTCAAGGACACCCAGAGGGATACGCAGCGCGGGGATCCTCTTTCTCCCTCCTGATAAAGTCCCCACGCGGCTATCATGAGATGTAAAATCATATCATGGGCATCGCCAACCTTGGCAAGCACACTCCGGTTTTGGGGTACTGCGGTGGTTCTCTGACCATCACGCAGCACTGAGCTCAAAAGCCGATATGTTCTCCAAGGGAGGAGGACGACAGCAATCGCCCCGGAGTGGATATGTACTGCGGGAAGCCGACAAAGGCCACGCCATACTCTCTGCACACAGCAGGAAAGCGTGCCGCCTGCTCTGGCCACCATCCACCACCCCGTGCAGTGGGGCCACGGCATATTCGTGTCCCACGACTGTGGGCCGGTGCCGCGCAAGGTTCTGGGTTCATGATGCACCTGGCTCGGCTAGGTCATGCACCTAGCTGCCGGAGGGGGGAAACTCAACTTGAGAGTGTGCAGCTAGGGAGCCTCACGCCACGAAGAATCGAGTCACGAGTAACCCCCACGGGTTAACCTTATCCAAGATAAATATGTCTGGAATAATAGATAGGTCTACAAGCCCGATCATGAGTGCGTGCGGTATAGGTGGTGTTTCCACGCCCGGAAATCGTCGACGTGCTCAATATTCAACCTCGTTTTTCGCCTTCCTTCGGCATAGCTCGAGCAGAGCATGACCATTCTTACCGTCTCAACCTTTCCTTGCTTCTTCATGTGGCCATACCGTGCAGACGGCGGGACACAAGCCTGACTGTATGCCCTCGTGTGGTGAAACCAGCCTTGCAAGATGCCCCCTCCCCCCAGATGATGTCCGCCCTCCTCCCTCCCCTATGCATAGTCAGCGCCGAGCCGAGCGGGTGTCACTTGTGCTGTACACCTTGGGTTTGTCGAATATGCGACTAGGATGCACAGGGCCGGAGCAACCGAGTCGCGAACGATATCCACTTGGCCCTTTCATGGTTTCTGGACTTGGTGATTTACGGGTAAGTGGGGGTGGGGGGAGCGGTGGCTGTCCTCCCATCGCCCACATGCTACACAAACACCAGCCAGCCAAGGTCAGGGGGTGAAGGTGAAGGTGAAAAGTGGAGGAGAAAGTATAATTCCTCCGTTTTGTGTCGATGACTATTTTGGTGTGTAAGTGAATCACAAACCAGGCCTGTACCCCGGGGACGACTGGAGGAGCGGAAAGCTCCAGCAGAGAGAGGGCCATGGACTGTCCCATGTATCGGGGCAACCCCCCTTCTTTCCCTTCCTCACGTTCCTCCTTCCGACCTTTAAACTGTACCACCGTGCCTTCCTTTTGTATTTACTCCCCTCTCCCATAAACCCTTCTCCACCACTATCCGGAAACGAGACAAACTCTCACCCTTTCCATTCCTTTATACAACACTAGCGCCCGAAAAGACCCCTCCCTCCCCTTACCCCTAGAGATAGAGAGATTCATTGAAAGGAGGGGAAAAGAAGCGACAGCAATCAGACAATATGAAGACCAGCATCTGCAACATTTTCGGATCGGCCCTGCTCCTCGTGGCGGCCATCCTCCTCATCGTCGCGAGCGTGTCCGCGCCCGTCGTGAGTACTGTTAGTATTTTGACGGTGGTGCCTCCGGCGAATGCCACAGCGGGCGAGATCACCTTTGGTACCTTTGGCCACTGCGTTCAGTATGGAGGCGACAAGTAGGTGTTCCCCTCGGCGTAGCGCTCACTGTTTACGCGCTCTCGCCATCTATACATACCCACAACCACCCCTTCTCAAATCCCAGCATGGCCCATCCATGCTCCCACCGGCGGGATACTCGCGAGAGAAACAAAAAAGAACAAGTTCTAACGTCCTACAGCAGAGGAAACGTATGCTCCAAGTCCACGCTGGGATACTCTCCCCTCGACGTCACCCACAACCTCTCCATCACAGACACGGGCGGCTACTCTCGCACCACGACCCGCGCCCTCACGCGCGTCATGATCCTCCACCCCGTTGGCGCCGTCCTCTGCGCACTCGCCTTCCTCCTGACCCTCGCCGCCGGCATGGTCGGCCGCGTAGTCGCCTGCCTCACGGCTCTGACGGCCTTCATCATGGTGGCACTAGCCGTGGTCTCCGATTTCGTCCTCTTCGGCATCATCCGCGCCGTGGTTAGCGAGGACTCGCGCCACAGGAGCCGCGCCGGGTTCGGAGTCGCCATGTGGTGCGTGCTTGCCGCTGCTATCCTGTCGTTCGTGACTTTATTCGGGGTGCTTGGGACATGTTGTACGGGGAGGGATATGGAGAAGGCGGCGGAGGCGCCACCGCCTGCGGCGACGGCCGCGGCCCCAGCCGACGGGAGTGTCGGCGGGGCTGTCGAGGAGGCTGCACAGCCTAAGAGGCGCTTCTGGAAACGCGGATGAGGCTATTTGGTTTTTGGGGCTTCGGACCTCATGAGTAAACAGCGGTTTTTTAAACAGCGTGCACTATGCGGGGGATGATAGGAACGGAATGGGGACGAGAACATGGGACTCGGGCAGTCTCAAAACGACTACTAGTAAGAGAGCGGTGTATCTGATGTTAAGGAGTACGGGGTGTTCCCTTCCCGAGAGAGATTATCTCGAATTTAAACATGTCTGTTCTTGGTGTCCCGTTCTTAATGTGCCTGATGTGAAGACTAGATACGGTCGATTGCCATTGCTATTCTTATACACGCCGAGGACGAGTATATGTGATCGAGGAAGCCTGCACGCTTGTTCAGCTCCCGGCTCAGCTCTCCCAACACTCGTCGTCGGGTATCGCCCCGAGAACCGGGCATGTAGGGCTAGATCGGGGCCGGCCGGGGTGGGCCTGGTGGGTACCTGCGCTAAAGATGCACAGGAGGCGAGCTCCCGGGGGCGCGGCCTGTTCTTAGCAGGGTGATTCCAGAGGCCGATCGACATGGCACAAGTAGTAAACTAGTAAGCTGGCACTGGCCTAGCTTGGGGACTCTTTCCTGGTCGGTCCGCATGAGCGGTGGTCATGTGCCATCTGGAGGGGCCGCCGGCGGGGTATGGTTACAGGCTTCTTCACCTCGCCTAGAGCACCGGCCCATACAAGTATATGCATGCAATATGGGGGTTAGTTATGTTGAATGCACACATGGGTACGTCAGCGCACGAAGCTAGTCAATCGGCGTGTCCGAGGTGGGAGTCTTGGCAGTGGGGTTGTGATTTGCTTCCTGCTATTGCGCAGGAGGAAAGCTGGCCGAGCCAATAGGCTAACAAGAAGATTATCGATGCACGTCCCTTCTTGCAAGGGTGTAAGAGGGAGAGATACTCCGAGAGAGGGCAAGGCGACCCATGTCCATTCTGCTTTGTTTGGGTTCAGCTCATAACTAGTTAATGGATCTCGATGGGTCTAGGGAAAGGTGAACTTGTATTACGGAGCCTACTCGCAGTGAAGAGTAAAGTATAACCTGCCAAGGATGGGCAATGATGGGGAACCGAACACAACATGGCGCATTCCAAGTACTTGTAAACGTGGGAGAAGTCACGATTCTTCTCCCCGTGATCTGCCCATCCAGGCCTGAGCCGATCAACGCACCTTCCCTGTCCCAACAAGTTTCTGTCTCAAAACATACGTCACGCTCCTGCTACCGCGAGATTGTGCACCAGTAACCCACGACGTTACTAGGTCACCTTACCTCTCACCCCGAAACCGAGCTGTGCAGCTTCAAGTGTGCCAACAGTATGGTATGGCCATCCTTCGCCGCTCCCGTAATGCCCTTAGCGGGGGCCGTCTGCCCTTCCCGTGCCGTATTTGCAGGCGCCACCTTATCGGCCATCAGAGTAAGGATATATATCGTGCGAGACCGGCGCCTATAAGACCCGAAGCTCTTCAGCCTCGGGCATGTCGGAGACTGAGCCTCGGTCAGGTCGGGGTCAGGCACAGGCACGACAGGGCTGGTTCTTGTTCCGGCGTAATGGGTCTAGGCGCCCAGACCTTTTCGGTTGGGGAGAGCTGGATAATCGGCACGGGGGGATTACGTCGCCCTCCTCGAGCCAAGGGAGAGCTAGCTCCACATAATGTACCATCGCAATGCACCTGGAGAACCCCGCCCCGTCCGGCCCAATCAATCCCACCTGTCACTTCAGCGTTGAAGCTAAGTGGGATGCTCCTTCCCTTCCCTTCACCTCGTCCTCGCCAAAAAAAAAATACGAGTATCAGGACAGGGAGAAGAGCAGAGCCGCCGTTTCTAATATTATCTCACCGAGCGTTAAAACAAAGAAAGGGCCGCATCTTTGGGCCTGACATGCTCGGTCGACAAGGCCCCAATTCCCTCTCCCCGGCGCACCGGTAGGTTGGTGGGGCCAGGTGAGTCTCTTGGCGCGCGCCTGTCTTGTCCATTGTCTCGAAGCAGCAGCGGTAAAATGTATCCTGCCCAGGCGACGTATATTTACCGGCCTTCCCCGACCAGTCGATCGAAGTCTTGGCTCGCATTTGAGGGAAAAGGCGATCGCGGAGTGTTAGTGGTCAGGCCAGGAACCCCCGCTCCGACGAATTCCTCAACAAAGGTAAGAGTAACTTGGGGACGGACCACCCAAGATTCCCATCATTTTGGTGTTGTTCGAGTGAATTCTTGCAGGGATGCTCCGTAATAAACCGTGCATGCATACCCTGGACACCTGGACAAGACGGCCTGGGGCCCCCCGGCGCTTTCTGATGTCGCCGCAGGGGGACCATTCGAGGACGAAGAAACGTGTTGCGATCGATAGGAAACAAGGCACCCCCCGGCCCTTGAAGTTACCCAGCCCACACAGCCGTACCTTTTGTTCTACTCTTGCTCTAATACTCCGTATTACTCGCGGCTTGCACGGCGAAACGCCGAGGACAAAAACGGGTCCATCCGGTCGCTCGCCTGTCCCCGTTACCGCCAAGAGCCTTAGTTTCTCAATAAAGGGAGAGTAGGTAGCAGTAGTCGTAAGTTTCGCCGGTCGGAGTGGGTGGAACAAAAGGCCCAAGAGGAATTTAAAGTGCCTGAAAGCGCAGAAACCGCCTGAACCTGAGGAATTTCTCGGCGTTAAAAAGGGACAGGAAGAGAGGACTTGGTGGCCAACCCCGGGCATGACGAGGCCCTCCTGACCCGGCTTATTCCCGCCCCAATACACCACCACACTCTCTTGGCTGCCTTTTTGCCTCGCATACTTCCGTCCCTATTGTATGCACATAATCGTACTCGTACTCCGTACATGTACACTGCATGTGCTGTGCTTGATTGAAATACTCGACGTTGCCCCTCCGGTCAGCCGCTGCGTCAATCTCCCTTCCCATCTTCTCTTTCCCCCCCAAGCTGCATAATACGCCGTCCTCGATATTCCTAAACTTCATCGCGGCTGAGAATTAATAACCACGTGCGACTTCCGTGAGTGAGGCACTACGACTTACTTACCTTCAAGGACCTTCACACCGAACGTACTCCGCTTTCGCCTTCCGAGGAACCATCTCGAGTTAATCTTGCCCAACAAACGCCCCTTACATCATTCATTCCGCCCAGGGCCCTTGCGACTGTAATTCGACCGGACAGGATCTCAGATCCCCAAAAGCGAAAAGAGCAACGTCGATCGACAGTCCAAATTGTATATACATACCGTCACAAGTACTCCACACTCGCCACACATTTGACTCGGCCGATTCATATTACGAGTCTATTTTGCGTCTTATAAGACGAATCATATTCCCGGCGCCTGGCCCTCCTTCTCGCCGCCGTTTCCCGCCGATTTTCTAGTCTACGACGACGTATTCATTACCACGCCTTTTCTTTTGTCACCCTGACTCGACACTTGGTTATTGGACATCCCGTCTGCCCATCTAGGCACCGAACTTATTCTTATCGCCTGGCATTTTAAAGCGACAAATACAGCGAGCGTCCCCTTGATAGTGGTTTGGCCGCTCGAACTGGAAAAAGTGTTTTTGTAAACACTCAGCCGCAGGGAATAGTGCCATCTACTACTCTCCTGCAACCGACTGTCATTCTATCACCACTACCACCACCACTACCAACCATCACAAAAATGTCACACTCGGCGGACATGCAAGTACCACCCAGTCCAACGAGCACGACAAGCTCGGCCAAAATACGCCGGGACACGGGCTTCCCGGATATGTTCTTCGGCAGTACGTGAACGACCCTTATCCCCCTCCCCCCTCCACATCAACCTTTTTCTTCTTTCCCCCAACTAACACCGCCTCCCTAGCAAACCTACACCACCCAGACGCAGACACCTCCCCCAACGCCTCTATATCAGCCGAAGACGTCAACCCCGCCCAGGCCCCCAGGCGCCGCTTCACCAAGCTGATCCGCTCCCGCAACTCCCTCGCCCACGGCAAGATCGGCTCGTCCTCCGAGTCCCTCGCCGTCACGTCCTCGTCCGGGATCGACCCCGACGCGCTCACGCTCGAACTGGTGAGCGTCGTTATGACGCCCGACGGGAGGATCTCTAGGGAGCTGAACGTCGACGACGCGCGGGCCAGCTTCGAGGCCGAGATGGCGAGGCGGGGGTCGCAGGGCGCGGCGGCGAAACCGAAGAATATACTCAAGACGCTCTTTTCTACCTGAACCAAGCGATAGCAAGCATCTCCTTCTTTTCCTCGGTTTTCTTTGTTTCTGGCGTGTTTTTTTTTCAGGGGGAAAGGGAGGGGAAGGGGGGCGTTGGATAAAATCGTTGAGAGGTGTTTACCTCTGCAAGGGGGGTTTTTATGAACTTATGAATTGGGTCAGGCCGGGGAAATTCGGAGGGATTCTGAAAGGGCATCTTCTAATAGCGAGGAGTTTGTATTTTTAACGGGGACATTTTGGCCTCTCGGTTTGGCCTCACGGTTTTGGGGCGCGTCACTAGAGGCGATTGATATACGCGGGCCACGGGAGTAAGCGGCAGGAGGAGGGAAGGATAGGATTGGGGTTAGGCTCCGGGATAGAAAGGGGAATGGAGACGTCCTAGAAAAGCAGAGGATTGCATATATCACGATCACGATATAGCTACATGTAGTGTCATTCACATCACACGTATGCACTATTGTACCATTGTCTAATATGACAAGTCCCAGCCGTGGGCCGAAACTCTTCGCCGACGATGAATACAGAAGAAGATCGTACACGTCACCGTGGTATCCTTGACGCCGCGGTGCTCTATTGGTATTTCGCAAGGTAGACGGCACGCTATTTCTGCTCGTAAAACCACACAGTCTGTCTTCCACCAATGGACACTTCAATAACCAGGCCCTTCCCCTTTGACACGCCGTACAACTCTCTCGAGGGAAGACACATGCTAGCGCTTGTCAAAGCCACCGCCTCGCACCCGTGAAGTACACCCTTCCGTCGACAACCCTTCATCCCATTCCTCAGCTCCCCCTGTACGTCGTGTACGAATACGGCGCCAACAAGAGCGGCACATGATGATGGCCCTCTCCCATGGTGAATGTGACTGCCACCTCGGGGAAGAAGGTATTCCCCTCCCCGAAGTAGGCCCCCGTGTCGAACGTCAGCACCCACCTCGACCCCTTCCCCCCGTCGTCAAGCTCCGCGATGACGTCGTCGAGCGTGTAGAGCGGCACCTCGCCCGAGGAGCGCGCGCCGGAGTAGGGGAGCCAGGCCTTGACGCGGCCGTCGTCGTCGGTGCGGGACTCGAAGGTGCGCGGGGTCGATGTCGAGAGGGACTCGAGGCGGACCTGGACCGAGGCGGCGGGGCGGCCGGTCTGGGTGTTTAGGACGTGGCAGGTTATGCGGTCTTTGGTGGCCATTGTTGCTTTTTTTTTCTTCTTTCCTTCTTCTTTCCTTCTTCTTTCGCTCTTCCCGGAGTGGGGGGACGGGAATCTCTCAATTGACGAGATTTTTTGCCTTTTCTTTTCTTGTTTCCCCTTTTTCTGTGGATTTGTTCTTGTCGGCTTTCAAGTTTAGACGGATTGAGGTAGTTCTTTTCCGAGAGGCAGTGGATGTGGATGAGGAGAGGAAAGTAAGGCTGGGAAGACGAGAAGCTGAGGTAGTTACCTATAGAGCGAGAGGTGGGGCTTGACGATGGCGGGGCAGAGGCGGAAGACGGCGGGGTCCTTCCAGCTGTTCTAGAGGTTGTGGGGCCTTGTCAAGGAGAGAGCCGAAACATAAATATCCATTCCACTGGCTGAACAAAGCGAGCTTCTTCAGTAGTATTATAGCCGACAAAACAAATGTATAGAATGGCGACCACTGGGATGTTGGGCTCGGATAAAAATAGCATCAAAGTCCTGCGCTCAGCCCGATGCTCGTAGTCCTTCGCCTACCTGCACTCGTAATATTGGTAGTAATATTGGTAGGACTTGTCACGCGGAGCCGGGGCCGGAGCCGGCCACCGCCACAATGAGTTCTCCACAGTGTTGTTGCCTAGCGCCATGACGGACACTCACTGTCTCCTGACCCCCTCCCCTAACCGCGCGCCAGCTCTCGCCACAATCTGCCTCTTCCATTCCACTAGAATCCGTGAAACGCCAGCTCCTTGGGCTCGAGTGGCGTGGACGTCGGCCGGGCATGTGGGCGCCGTGGCGTCCGGCCGTGATGGCTGAAACACCCATACACTGTAATTGCGTAGTGGGGCCGAGCCCGAACCACCTGGTGGGGTTATTCCCGCTTCGGGATTGAAGAGCGTCAACGGCGCAGACGACTACCACAACATTACAAGATTAAGCCTGGAACGGCGCAACTAAACGTGAGTTGTTAGATTGTTAGACTGGCAGTTGGAGTAGCTACGGGGAAAGAGAGGGGGAAAGGAACGGACGCCTCTGCCAAAGAATAATCATAAAAATGGCCAAAGTACAAGGAGCAAACTCCGAGGTCGAGTCCCCACAGCCGCGGGCCATATAAGAACACATACTGCCGGATTTGCACTTTTGAGTTTGTGTGCCACGCATTGGGATCTGGGTGTCACCGAGTGGCTCCCTTACGTTCCACAGGATCCCTCGTTGGGCAGCAACTGAGGGAAGGGAACCATTATCTACCCCGACAGATTCCCCTCCAAACTAGGCTTGTACTCCAGTTTCAATCCGCCTGAGATTCTACTATCGATTCCATACCATATTCCCAATCTCTTCCTCGCGGACAACGACGTGGTTACCCTCAGTAATCTGGCCAGATATTCAGCCATATCATCGCCAAGAAAAAATGCTTCCCGTCTGGCTCCTCAGCTCCTTCCCAGGCAATGACATATTCGACGGTCTCAAGGGGTACGGAGCGGACTTCATCAACTTTCTGTCCCAGCCTCGTAAGCTTTCTCTCACTGAGTTCCGGGATTAACTACGCCAGCGGCCCCTAGTTTACAGACAACTAACTGATCATGTGAAAGATGTCATCGCAGTGATAGCCGCCTGGGCGATCACGTTTACGGTAGTAGTGTCCGTAATTCTGACCTTGGGCTTCGGCCCTATTGGTATCGGTGCCGGTACGCGATCGATCTTTTACCCCGTGGGGACGAACATCAAGGTTCCAGATGATGACTGATCAATCCTCTCCGAGTAACTTTAGGAACCTTGGCCGCCGCCTTCCAGTCGTACATGTATGGAGGGTTCACCCCCGCAGGCGGTATATTTGCGACTCTGACAAGTATGGCGATGCTGGGGAGTATGATGCCGGCGGCTGTTCTGGGTGCCTCGTGTATTGCGACTGTGGTTGCAAGTATTGTGTGGGCGTGTAAAGTGGGAGTAGTTGACTGAAGGGTTGGCGACGGAGTATAAGACAGAGAGAATAAAGTCAGTTCTCATAGAGAAGATCATAACTGGTTGGAAAGTACAAGTACATATCGTAAGTCCCAGTAGAAAGTAATCTCGGCAATAGTTGACTGTCAAGGTCGCCTCCAGACCAGTCCTTGCTTATCCCCGAAGGTATGCTCCGGGCCGGCATCCGCAACCAGGTGCAAACACCTGTTAACGCTTCTCCACACCGGAGTTAACAGGCCAGGGTATTTACAAATCAATGTCAGCCAGCTGCATTAGCGCGATCTCTCGCATGGGTCTCGTCCCGCTTTGGACGTCTACCTGGTTTATAAGGGCATCAGCACCCTATAAAGGCATCAGTACCAGTGCTTAACTCTGCGCCCCCCCCTTTTTTCTCCGTGAGAACGATCCTTGTGTCCCATTTCTATCGGAGATATCGACTAGCAGACCATTGTAAGCCGGTTGCATATAAGTCGCGGGCGCGTACTTCTCGCTCTATTTGCGGACGGAGGAAGTGCATATTCGGGTACACCGTACGAGAACAGCAAACTTCGGAGTCGTGGGGGAATAGATCGCCTTTAAAGGATGGATGCGACGCAAGATGTACCCAAGGTCTCCTTCCTGGGGACCACATACCCTCTCATCGATGCGAGGGAACCCTCTGACGACTGGACGGGCATAACGAGCACTGCAGAGAGGAAGAAGCGGCAGAACAGACTAAATCAGCGTGCGCATCGTTAGTGTCACCCCGCCACTCCACCCCCCTCAATTTAGATCCTTCTCTCCTGCACGCCCCTCCCTTGGGGCAATACGCAGGCAGGAGACTGACAAGAAGACGTCCCCACTACCAGGTCGGAGAAAAATGGCCCAGAAGAAGCAGGAGGGATCCGAAACCCCGGCCGACGGCCCGCTAGCCGCGGGTGAAGCTAGGCCGTCCAGCGAATGCACCAGCCTCCAGAGTCGCAGCGCTGCCCTCCATCCCCCCGAGGTTAGCGGCTGGGTCCTCTACGCTTCGGATGGGAGATCTGCCTCGTTCAAGGCCCTGATGCAGCGCGCCTACGAGGACTACGTCCTCGGCGGCCCCCGCCTGACGAACCTCAACGCCCTCATCCGCATTAATGTCCTCAACGCGATGGCGAATAATGCCACGAGGATGGGCTTCACCTCCCCTGGCCTCTGCGACGACGACCACATATCGCCCTACAGCCTGCTCGGCCCGCCGCCCCCACAACAACCAACGCTCCCGTCGCCGTCCTGCCCGGAGTGCCTCCTTCCTACGGCCGTGCAGAAGCGGCTCTCGCACCACCCCTGGATAGACCTGTTACCATTCCCCAGGTTCCGGGATAATACGATACTAGGGATCGAGGCGGGACTCCTGGATGAGGACGAGCTGTGCATGGACATCTCCGAGCTACCCGATACGGTAAAGGACAGGAACCCCACGCTCATTGTGTGGGGGGAGCCCTGGAACTGTCGGGCCTGGGAGGTAACTCCCGACTTCCTGAGGAAGTGGGGCTGGCTGCTCCGTGGGTGTCCTGAGATACTCGAGGCGACGAATTACTGGCGCATGACAAGGGGGGAGAAGAAGCTTATTTTCGATCCGCGGTTCTGATGGATCTACACCTGGGCCTTGGCTTGTAGGATGACCAGTTATAAAGCGAGGAGAAACGTTTATAGGTATCAATTAGTAGACGTACGCTTTCCTTCGAGGGATGGCCTCCCCATGACACGCGGCATCGTCTCTGGAGCGGCGGGGGAAGGGAGTATTGCCCCTGTGAGCTGCTTTGGATCCCATTGCGTCCCCACGCTATGTAGAATATTATTTGTGTTGGATTTGGGTCGAAGAAAGTCCATCTACCCATTGGGACTCGACATAAATAGCATTGGAACGGCGGTGTGTTCGTGAGAGAAGAGTCTGAAGTAGAAAATGTGGTTGTTCCATCTGGAGATGTCCAAGTTTATATGTGCGTGTGCTTGCAACTGTTGGCAGCTCTGTCGGGCACCCCAGCCGGCTAAGTCTCGGGGCAGTGCAGGGCGGCGGTGACGTTTTGGAGGGGTGACCGCGATACAACGATACATGCAACCTCCCAAACATTAGCTTTCTTTCGGATTCCATCTTCAAGCAGGCCCCCTAACCGCCAATATTTAGCTGGAAGCTATATTATCGTCGTAATTGTACTCCCCATATACAAGGACCCTGTCCTGCGCTTTCGTCCACTCCCTTGCCACCGCCCGCGAAATACGCCGGCTTTGTCCCACCGTCGACCCCACTATCGACCTACCCCTCTATCCTCTGTCCTCTATCCTCTAGCTATCCTCAAGGATCTAGGATCTAGGATCTTCACCGACACCACCGAATCCACCCGCCGCCAGCCACCAACTTCCAAAAAATGTCGACGGCAATAATCGACGGGGACGACATCATGGAGCCCTCGCTCCAGTCCATCCTCGACCAGAAGACCCTCCGCTGGATCTTCGTCGGCGGCAAGGGCGGCGTCGGCAAGACCACGACCTCGTCGTCCCTCGCCATCCAGCTCGCCAAGGTCCGCCGCTCCGTGCTGCTCATCTCCACCGACCCCGCGCACAACCTCTCCGACGCCTTCGGCCAGAAGTTCGGAAAGGAGGCGAGGCAGATCAACGGCTTCGACAACCTGAGCGCCATGGAGATCGACCCCAACGGCAGCATGCAGGACCTGCTGGCCGGGCAGCTTGACGAGTCGGACGACGCGATGGGGGGACTAGGGAACGTTGTTCAGGATATGGCCGCCGCGGTACGTGTTCCTATTGCCTCCTTTCTATAGGCGCTGGCTCCTAGCGGATTACATTGCGTAATCGCGCTCGTCTGTTTACCACGCACACACGCCCACACACACACTAACACCACCCAACTCATCCAGATCCCCGGTATCGACGAAGCCATGTCCTTCGCCGAGGTCATCAAGCAGGTCAAGAGCCTCTCATACGAGGTCATAGTCTTCGACACCGCCCCCACGGGCCACACCCTCCGCTTCCTCCAGTTCCCCACCGTCCTCGAGAAGGCTCTCGCCAAGGTCACCCAGCTCTCCTCGCAGTTCGGCCCCCTCCTCAACGGCATCCTTGGACCCGGCGGCCAGCTCCCCAACGGCCAGAGCCTCAGCGACACTATCGAGAAGCTCGAGGGCCTGCGCGCCACCATCGGCGAGGTGAACAACCAGTTCAAGGACGTCGCCCTGACGACCTTCGTTTGCGTCTGCATCCCCGAGTTCCTGTCCCTGTACGAGACGGAGCGCATGATACAGGAGCTTGGCAACTACGGCATCGACACCCACGCCATCGTCGTCAACCAGCTGCTCTTCCCGAAGAAGGGGAGCTCGTGCGAGCAGTGCAACGCCAGGAGGAAGATGCAGAGGAAGTACCTCGAGCAGATCGAGGAGCTGTACGAGGACTTCAACGTCGTGAGGATGCCGCTGCTCGTCGAGGAGGTCAGGGGGAAGGAGAAGCTCGAGGCCTTCAGCGAGATGCTCGTGAAGCCTTATGCGCCGACTGACGTGGAGTGAGAGTTTTAATGTCCGCCTGGGCAAGTTGGTAGTTAGATAGGGAGCAGAAACGAGGGAGATAGATAGATGCATGTGGAAAATTCCGAGGGCTGAGCCTGTTTTTTTTATGTTTATTTTTAATCTTGCACTTCCAGCATTGAAATGGGTGTTCACTGTCACTTATACTAGAGATGTCAAATTTCAAGGGACCTAAAAGGGGGGAGGGAGGACATGTAAAGCGTAGAAGCTGCATGTAATCATTTCACTAAATCAACAGTCACTCCAGGTATCACGGAAAACGGAGTAATCATATTGGCCAAAGTCAACGGAGTGTATTTACGCCTTCTTCTCTATCCGCTCGCGGCCGGCAGCGGCCGAATGCAACCCCCAGAAGAACAAGACAATTGACAAATCGCATCTCTCATGCAGTCGTCGTACCCTCCCTCCTCCCTATCGATTAATCCAAACACAGAAAAAACCCCTTCCAACGCCTCCAACTGCGCCACATGAACTCTTCCCCGTGGCAAAGCCCACTATGGGGGGGGGAAGGAAAAAAGAACACGCCCAAAACGTTCATGGTTATTCCCACAGATATCCACTCAATGCAAACAATCCCTTCCAATAGTAAAACAAAAAACGGTGCTCCCCCTTTCGCAACAGAAATGCATCAGCCCCAAGAACGGATGAGGACTGCCAGATTATGAGATCACCCCCTGAACTCCAGAGACGGTATTTGTGGTGTACAAGGAGGCATCGTGCCACCCATGGCAAACGGGAGAAGATATGGAGATGATGGAAAAGACAAGGCACAACTGTCGTAAGGGGCCTCTCTCATAGCTCGCGGTAGTCGCTAGGTCGGACCCGTTTTTGCCGGTTCTGTTGGCGGTGGGGATTTACGGGTTTCCGGAAATAAGCGTCATCATCGTCGGCGCCGGTGCCGGCATTCTGGTTGTTGTATTGATTGTTGTAGCCCTGGTTGAAATTCCGATTCTGCTGCTGGTAGTTGTTCATACCCCCACCGTTCATACCGTTCATCCCGCGGCCCATCATGCCCCCGTTCATGTTGGGGTTCATGCCGTGGTTCATGTTGCCGTTCATGCCACCATTCATCATCGGCATCATCCCGTTGAACATGCCGCCGCCGTTCATGGGTGGGAAGCCCCCGTTCATTGGGCCGTTCATCATGGGGTTGTTCATCATAGGCATACCCATCGGCATCCCCATGTTAGGCATCCCCATCCCCATTCCCATTCCCATCCCCATCGCCATAGGGTTCATCCCACCACCATATGGCATCATGTTGGGCATGCCAGGCATGTTGGGCATCCCCATCATACCATGGGGTCCACCCATGAAGTGTTGCTGCTGCATCGCGGCCTGCTCCTGCTCCTGCATCTTCTGCTGCATAGCCCTCGGTGCCTTGGGGATCTTAGGGTTTTCCAGGAGTTCGTCCGCCGGGCGTTTCTTCGGACCAGACTGCTGGGACGCACCCGTAGCTGAGCTGAGGTCGGTTGATGATGACGCTTGGGTGTTGCTGGATGTCGTGGCGGAATCTGTCTGGGACGGTGCATCCCCGGCTTGAGAAGCCGTGGTGGCGGTCGCCTTAGTGTCGGGGGATACACTGTCGCGCTTGGAACCTTGGCTAGTCTTGTCCGCGCCCTCGTCAGTAGGGAGAGTGTCTGGGGTGGGGGTGACGCCCTTCGCCGGCGTGGTGGATGTGGCGGGAGGGCTCGTGGGGGTCGGCGCTCGGGCCCCCCGACGCCTCTTTCTCCTTCTCTTGTAGGTACTCCTTGATCTTTTCGGTCACTTCATCATCTGGCTTGAGATCGTCGATGAGGACGCCTTCGGCCTTGCAAGCAGGGCAGACGAAGTCGCTTTCGATGAGAGCATTGGTTATGCAATCATTGCAGTACGTCTTCCCACAGCATGGCGTCTTCATTGGTTCTATGAACATTTTCTTGTCCGCCGGGCATGCCAGCCCCCTTTCACGAAGTTCCTTGTCTTCCGCGAGCTCTCCCTTGGGGGCGGCTGACGACTTCGCCTTGGCCTGGTACTTCTCCCATGATGCTTTATCAGGCCTAGCAATGACGAAATCTCCATCTGCGTTCACCATTATGCCAGCTGGTCGCTTTGCCTCTTCGTCGCCACCAGCCTGCGCGAGGGCAACACTCTTATCCACAGTAGTGAGGAATGATCGTGGGATACCCGTCGTCCGCTTAACACGTCGTCGATTGTCATATTCGGGGTCGTCGTTCGTCGGACACATCTGGATCCAGTGTCCCTTCTCCCCGCAGCGATAGCAGATATACCCATTAGGAGGGTCGTGATCGGGGACGTTGGCGGGCCTGTGGGCGCCTCCTGGCTTATTGTAGAACACCGGTTTCTCGCTGCAAAGGCGTGGTTAGTTTCATTATAAATACAGTTGCAAAACAATGCGACAGGCAGATGTTTTATTGGGGGGGGGGAGGAAACAGGTACATACTGAGACAAGTCCTCCTTCTCGGCTGACCATGCTCCTGATAGAACCTGGAACATGGCCTGCATTTTCTCCTGTTCCGTCCCTGCCTCTTGAATCGAGGCAGAGGCTTCCTTGGCCTTGTCTTTCGCCGCGAGATCCTTCTTGAACGAGTTCTTCGCGTGGCCTGGCATCTTTCCGGTCACATAGCGGGCGGCTTTCCCGGCACCCGGCTTGACCGCAGGGAGGCGACGAGCCGTTACTACCGTCGCCCGGGGGATAATAGTGGTATCATCGTCGTATTCTAGGCCCAAGTTAGCAGGTGGATGGTTGGGGGATGAATGACAAACGTTCGAGCACTTACCTTCCTTGCCATCCTCACTATAGATTGCAAGGTCGAAGTCGGTCCCGTCCCCGAGGCCGCTCTTGATGATGATGTCGCGTTTGAGTTCGAATACCGAGATGCCGGTGCCGTCAAACTCGACACGCGTCGGTTCCCGTTGTGACTTGAACTTGAAGAACACTGATGAAGGCATCGTGATGTGGCGTGTTGTGGGTCGTACCGTTTACTAGGTGAGTAGTTTCCGTTTCTGTCGAGATGCGGAGTGCGCGTTCTTGACCTTAACTGCCTCAAAGGTCGTACAACGCAGAGATCAACTATAATAGATATTTTGGATTTCGGAGAATCAGGGAATGTGCAGGAAAAAAAAACTGTTCAACTCTCCACCAAGAGATAGCTCTTGTGACCCTTTCAACAAGACAGGAAATAGGGAAATCAATTATGATTCAAATGTTCGAGGGACAGTGAGTGAATCAACAAAAGGGCCAATCCTTGGTTGAGAAGGATTAATACAAAGCCAGCATACGCCAAGAGGCTGCTCCACTGAATAAAGGAAGGACCCCTCCCCCAGTGGTTCTCTGATCGGGACCCTTTGTTTCTTCTCACTTCTTGTTTTCCCCTTACTCCAGCTCAGAGTCCTTGCGACAGAATCACGTCCCGAACTGACTGACGTCTTTTGCACCCAAGCCTTCCCACCACCTGTAGTCTCGTGCACAATGTCACAGGGGAATCTCTTCGAACTCTTCGCACACTCGTCTGCAGGTAAAACCAGGATTAGTAGGGCGACAATAGCTGTTGCTCAAGAGTCACTTGTTGGGCTATTCGGGTAGATGGATGGGTCGAGAATGGTGGCCGGCTTCAGTAGAATGATCCAAAGTGAAGAATAAGTGGGGGGAATCGGAACGAGAAAATGACAATCGATGTAGAATTCCCGCCTTTTCGATGCTTTCCGGTTTCGCGTTGATGGAAATGGACACCGTTAGCAGCCTGGACGAGGGGGGTCGGGAAAGGATGATGGAGGAGAAAAGAGAGCGGAGAGGTAATGCGATGACTTCGAGGGAATTTGGCTCTAGCCACCTGAATTGGTTACTAATCAACGGTCAATGTGAGGGCGCTCAGTGGTGACCTGCAGACTGCGTCCGTCAGCAGGCGGCAATATCGTAGTACGAAGTACTCCGTATTAGATTAAGTGCTAAGGAAAATGGTCAAGCATCACGTGCTCCTGTCACTTGTCTTTGTCCACCACATGCCGCATCTGGCCGCGTTCCCCGTCTCCACCAAAGAACTGAGTAGCGGCCTTCCTCGGCTGGTGTTGGTACTAGCTGACAATTGCCAAGTTGGACCTAACAGAAACTCGTCTCAGCATCTGCAGCGTTCCACCCATAATACAGGAAAGCCTGTATTACTGAGGGGCAACCGACACCACTCCTGGCCCAAAGGTTCCTTTCTGCCCCTCCACTGGTTAGCTGCCTTTTGTGGAAGTACTTTTGTATATTATTAGACTCCCGACCTGAACAAAATGCCCCGCATCTTGCTCTCACGAGCAACTTCACATCTCGCCTTCCCACAAACTATTTCCCGTTCGTGTTTATATACCCTATCCGCTTTCCCCCGAGGCCTTGGAACCAATTCAGTTTCTTCCTCAAGCCTCCATCAACATCAACACTATTCGCGGCGGATCAACCTTCAAACCTCTAGGTCCTATCTAACAGACGAATTTCGTGCTCATCAGGCAAAAAAGATGGCCCCCCAACTTGACGGCTTCTTCAAGCAGGTCGATGACTCGACCGATCACTTCATCGACCGTCTTCGCCGAGCAGTCGCTATCCCATCCATCTCCGCTGAAGAGGCCCGCAGACCAGATGTCATCCGCATGGGCGAATGGCTTGCCGACGAGCTCAAGGCTCTCGGTGCTGAGGTTGAGCTCCGACCCCTGGGCGAGCAGCCCGGCAAGCCCGGACTCGACCTACCTCCCGTCATCCTTGCCCGATACGGCAACGATAAGAACAAGAGGACCATCCTCGTGTATGGCCACTACGACGTTCAGCCCGCCGACAAGAGCGATGGCTGGGCGACGGAACCCTTTGAGTTGACGGTCGACGATAAGGGGAGGATGTTCGGCCGCGGAAGCACTGATGACAAGGGCCCCGTCCTGGGCTGGGTCAACGCGATTGAGGCGCACCAGAAGGCTGGCGTGGACTTCCCCGTGAACCTTCTTATGTGCTTTGAGGGTATGGAAGAGTACGGCTCTGAGGGTCTCGAGGAGCTGATTGTGGCGGAGGGGAAGAAGTACTTCGCGGACGCCGATGCCGTTTGCATTTCCGATAACTACTGGCTGGGTACCGAGAAGCCATGCCTTACCTACGGCCTGCGTGGGTGCAACTACTACTCGATCGAGGTCTCCGGCCCGGGGGCCGATCTCCACAGCGGTGTCTTCGGCGGTACTGCCCAGGAGCCCATGACCGACTTGGTGAAGATCATGAGCCAGCTGGTTAGCAACGACGGCAAGATTCTCATTCCAGGCATCATGGACCAGGTTGCCCCAGTCACAGCCGAGGAGGACGCCCTGTACAATGACATTGCCTTCACCATGGACAACCTATACGAGTCTCTCGGCAGCAAGACGTCAATCTTCGAGGACAAGAAGCAGACGCTCATGGGCCGCTGGCGATACCCCTCGCTCAGCCTTCACGGAATCGAGGGAGCGTTCTCGTCGCCCGGCGCGAAGACGGTCATCCCCGCCAAGGTCGTCGGCAAGTTCTCCATCCGCACGGTGCCCAACATGGAGATCGACAGGACGAACGAGTTGGTGTGCAGCTACATCCAGGAGCGTTTCGCGGAGCTCACGAGCAAGAACACTCTCAAGGTCTTCCCTCAGCATTCGGGCAAGTGGTGGGCCGCTTCTCCCAACCACTGGAACTTTAGCGCCGCGGCGAAGGCTGTGGAGAGGGTGTGGAATGTCAAGCCTGACTTCACCCGCGAGGGAGGAAGGTATGTGAATCATACAGCACGTTCAAGTTCTATGAGTCGTAGCTAACGATGGAAACTTTCCCCGCCACTTAGTATCCCTGTGACTATCTCCTTCGAGGAGGCCACGGGCAAGAACGTACTACTGCTCCCCATGGGAAGCTCGACGGACGGCGCGCACTCTATCAACGAGAAGCTGGACAAGAGGAACTACATCGAGGGCATTAAGCTTCTCGGGGCCTACCTTCACTATGTTGCTGAGGAGCCGATCGCTTAAGTTGGGGCGCAGTGTAGTAATCTAATATCCAATCTGACGGATGTCGCTACCTTATGTACATTTGGGGATAGATGTATGATAATCTGCTGGGGCTGAGACGGCTATGAAAGCAGGTAGATTCTGCGGGGGCACACCTACTGCTACACAGGCGACGACTACTTGCGTGAGAAGGCAATTGCAATGTCTATTAACGAGTCAGGTGAGCGTGGTATACTATGGAACCAGGTCGGACTCCTTACGAACTCGCATTTCAGCACGCCATATGCGATTGGTCCCTAGCCCTCAGATGCGATAACGAGGATAAAGGAGCGCCAGAGCGTAAAAGGAAAACACCAGATTATACATACATAGCCCCACCGCTTCAGGAGGAAGTGACCGCCCTGTTAAAGCCAAATTAAGGAATACCCCAGTTCCTATTCCCGTGCCGAACTAATAGCCTGACGGAAGAGAGGTGGGGGGGGGGCCAAAGGAATGCCACCCCCTTCAGCTTCCCCGTGAACTTAGCCTCTTACTCCTCCTCCTCATAGCAACCGACTCTCGATCCCATGTGCCCGAAAAGATATCATCACACTCGTCCTCGTCACCTGAGTCGAACTCCACCACCTCACTCCCTTCCCGATCCCCACCTGCAACGCCCGCGCCGTTATCCTCGGCAGGCACCGAAGAGACCGGAGATACCGGCGAGTCCTCCCAGCTCCGGTACGTCACGACCCTCTCCGTCTCCAATATGAACTTGCCCACCTTGTAGTGCTGGCTGCTCTCCTTGGCATCGACGTACTTCCACCCCAGCTTCGTGCCACAGATGACGCACGTGATGTCGGCGACGGTATGCCACCCCGTGACAAGCTGGCGACTCTCGCACCGGCCCACGCTGACGTTGACGATGTCCCGGTCGGAGCGCGACGATGCGCGTGCGGACTCGGCGGCGGCGGCGGGCGGGGCGACCAGGTAGGCGCGGCCGTGGCGGCCCGTGAAGCCCTTGCTGATTATCTGGGTGGCGAAGGCGAGGTCGGCAGAGCAGGTCTTGCAGCGGAGGGTGTCGGATTGGGAGCGGGTCAGGCGGACGGGGTCCTCGGCGACGGGTTTCCGGGAGAGGGACAAGTCGATGGGGCGCGAGCCCCGGAAGGGTATCTTGAGGCTTGGGAGGAGGAAGGTGGGGAATATTGTCCTTGCGGGCTTGTCTCTGGACATTTTGAACGACGAAAGGTTCATGGGCATCTCGAGTTCGACGGTTGACGTGCGAGGTTTCCCGAGGTTATGGGTTTTTTTTTTGGTCTGGCCTTACACGGCACGCGACTCGATGTCACGGGGCAGGTGGGCGATAAAGAGCCTCTCGGAAGATGGACGCTGGGTATATTCAGGAGAAATGGAAGATATGCGTGACCATGTTCGCTTTATTTGGAAGGGTGATGTCTATCGAGCATCAAGTCGAGGACAGTAGGGGTTCAATAGATAAGTGCTAGGCGCTACCGCCACAAGAATCCTTGAGAACCCCCCAAAAAGGGATTGTTCATTCCATATGTACGGTCAGTGAAGGAGGCGAATTCATGGCGGCACTAGCCCAAGTGCTGGCATGCGGTGGTGGTGGTAGCAATAGTACTCGTACATGGTGGCTAACGACCCCGCCAGGTGGGCTGTTATCGATAGAGAGGCTGAGGCGGGGTAGTTATGTACAGGGAATACGGGTACTCCGTATACGTCCTATTATTACTTAGCCTACGAGTATTGCCTGGCTGGGTCATGAAAGTCTCGGTCTTGTACGAGGTCGACGGGAGCAACGGCTCGCTCTGCAAAAACCAAGGTTCCAGAACAAGTCCATAAACGCTCAAACTTCAGATGAAGCCCGTATGGTTCGCCCGACGAGGTTGCACACAAACGGCGGTGCATCCCAATCGAAGCTGCGATGTTAGATGGTCGCCGTTGTACTAATATTACTCCCTGACTAAAACATACACCGACACCGACGACGACACCGAAAATATCTCCTGGGATATGTGGGTCTGGATCTCAACTCACCGGATAACTATGTGCAATGTCGTTTCAGCAGGTGGAGAAGATCTTGAGGAGACAAAGAAACGATGACACCCACCCCGTTTTAGGTCCGACGAGGAGGCTCGATCCTAGCTAGTGCGGCCACATGATTCTATAGACTAGCCAACCACAGCGCAACAGGACACATAAATGACGATACAGTGTGAGCACGTTACAATGATAAATACCTGTCCGGATGGCGAAATCTCTGGGATGGTGGTCTTCGGGTTAGCTAAAGGGACCGTGCCGTGTGGCCCCAACGACGTCTTGGGTCCGAGTCCGGGAATAATAGGCTCGTTATGAACAGTCATGACTATTATTGGGTCGGAGGCCACGATGAAAGAACTGTTCGGTGCAGGATGTGGAGTAGAAGGAACATTATCGAAGGACGGAAGACCACGGCCATGTTTGAGCATGATTGCCGTTGGTTGCCGAGGCGGTAGAATGATGTTATCAATGCACCTGTATGCGGCCATAATAGGCACGTCCACCCGAAGAATATTGATCTTGGAACAGGAAGAAGGCACTGCTTGCTCTTTACTTCGTAGACGTTGTCTTGACTTGGGCGTGGGGGGTGAGGGACGGACCTTCGGACATCTTGCAAAACTTCTCGCGGCGATGCGGTGAATTTAGCTTGCTTGCAGACCAGTCATAGCAACGATTGATACCCACCAACGAGGTAAGTGAAGCGTCACTGGTCAGGGAACACGTGCTGGAGTGATACAAATGCGTAGTAGTGATATGATAATATGCTACCCACAAATCCTCATCTCTTGGCGCACGCTAACCCCACAAATTATACCACAGCAAACGCCAAGCGAACACTTGCCACCGCCCACCGAAAAGCTACATTTGGGCCGCCGTTCCCGCTCGATTTCTCGGCCTCTCCTCTCCTCCCTTCCATCACAAAAAGACGCTAAATCACCGCCTCCAAACCACAAATCCACCAGAACGCTCCGTACTACAACGAACAGAAGCACAATACCAATTGCCCAATTGCCTGGCATACTTTCTACAGCCTCGATCGAAACGGAAAAACCGACCTAGCTACCACTAGTCCACCGAATTCGAAACTCGAAACTCAGAAGCTTGCCGTCAACTCAACGAGACCAACGACCACCATCCCTCGGCCGTAATCGCAATAGCACCCCGAACCCATCTTTAGGAAGACACCGTGGAATACCATCAGAAAAATGTCGCCCATGAAACAGAAGAGTAATTACGACAGCAGTAATTATGGCGAGGGCGTTGTCCCTAACGTTCTCGCCACCTGCTACATTGTCGACACTCCGGGGTCCCTCAGGGGACTCCACTACTGCTCTACCGGGGCCAACGGTACGTTCTCAATAAAGCCCTTCCCACACCTTCCCGCCTCGTATCGACTCCCTTTACTGACTCCCATGACAGGGGCAGAGTGGTATTCCTGAGGTTCCTATCTCAGGACTCCCATCCCCCCCTTCAAGCCCCCCCCTCGTCGCCATAACGTCCTCCAACGAGCTCGCGGTCATTCCAAAGGACCGAGACCGTAGCGTGGCACGTAACATCCCCCGTAAGCAGGGGAGCCGGCGAGGGGGGGCAACGCATCTGATCAGGGAAGAATGTGAGAGATTCTTCTGCGAGACCATGAGGGCCGTGTTCTGGGTTGAGAAGAACACGGATAGTAATGGCTCCTGCCTGATGGGTGCGCATTCTTTGCTGACGCCGCCGGACGATCAATATCTGTCGAATACCAAGGGGGGGATTCGGCACGGCGGCTCGGCTTCGATTTCGGCGTGGGCCGAGGTGTGGGACTATGTCGGCGGGACGAGCTACCGGGCCTTCGTGGCCGAGCAGCATGGCGAGAGGACGCTCTTTGCCTTCTTTGATAGCACCGTCATTGACATGGAGTTGAAGCAAGGGTAAGTTTACACCTCGGGCCAAGTAACCTAGGAAGGCTGTGCTAACGTGTTTCGACTTAGGCTCATGGCGCTCATCGACCTCGCCGAATCGGCCGTGGGCTGCAGCCGTCTGGTCGTCTGCATCGACCGTGACATCTCGCGGGCCCCGGCTCAGGGGCTTATGAAGAGCCTCCGATGGGTCGGCTTCGAGCCGGTCACGCTGGACCACTGGGCCAGCGACGTCGACGTCACCAGTGAAAAGTGGCTCTTCATGGGCATGGAGGTCTGACGGGCGACACAAAAACCAACTGAACTGAACTAACAAACCCTTTCTCTTCTTATCGTGAAGCCTAAATAGGGCGGGGTTGCCGAGGAGTTTTGGAACTTTTGGTGGTGTGCTGGGAAATGCATTTTGGTCGCTCGCTGGCCCTTCTTGACGAAAGCGATGTTTATGGATTCATTCATTATATGCGGAGTAGCGATGGTTCGAGTTTATACCCTCGCTGCCATCAACCTCTTCATGTCTTATTTATTGATTGATGCCCCCGTTTTATTTTTTCGACTTTCCATCCGGACCTCAAATCTGGGAAGACCCAATTCTTCAGCGGAGTATAGCAGCGGATTCGGATAGTGAATCAGAACTCCCTCATATCAAGCGAAGAAGAATACATAGTCAAACACTAATCTTACTGTTATGAGATATGGATACCAAGGCTTGATGAATGTGAATCTTGTGTGAATTTTGTAGTGAACCGCATGTCACCACGCTATGCTGTCCGTCGATCTATGTTATTCCCCTTCCCCCTTTTCTTAATCGCCATCCCTTCCCAATTCAACCTATATAACCAACCCACGCTCAAACCGCCCTCACGACAAGCCCCCTCTCGCCCAGGAAGTCCTTCACCTGCTTGACGGTATACTCCCCCCGGTGGAACATGCCGGCGCCCAGCGCCGCATCCGTCGCCGTCTGCTCAAACGCCACCGCGAAGTCCTCAGGCTTCCCCGCCCCGCTCGACGCGATGACGGGGATCTTGACGGCGCCCTTGACCTGGTTGATCAGCTCGAGGTCGTAGCCCAGCCCCGTCCCGTCGCGGTCGATGCAGTTCAGCAGGATCTCGCCCGCGCCCATGGCCTCGACGGCCTGGACCAGCTGGACGACGTCCACATCGCGCGTCTCGCGGCCGCCCTTGACGGTGCAGGCGTACCAGCAGTACTTCTCGCCCGCGGGGCCGGGGGTCGAGGTCTCGATAAGGTGGTGGGACGAGGCGGACGGGTCGGCGACGTAGGCGCGCTTGGGGTCGACGCTGACAACGACGGCCTGGCACCCGTAGGCGCTCGAGATCTGCTCTATCGCCGTCTTGCCCGAGAGCTTCTTGTCCGCGGCGTAGTACTCCTCCGCGGCGATCACGGCGTCAGAGCCGATGGAGACCTTGTCGGCGCCGGACTTGAAGTACATGGTCGCGATCTCCAGCGCGCTCACCTTCGTCCCGTCCGTGTCGACCGTGTCGCGGATGCCGCCGCCGATGGTGAGCGGCACGAAGACCGTCTCCGACGTGCGGCGGAGAATCTCGAGCATGGGCACGTCGGAGAGGGGCATGTCGCGGAAGCTGGTAATGTTGAGGAAGGTGACCTCGTCCGCGCCCTGTTCGTAGTACCGCTTCGCTAGCTCGACGGGCTTCCCGAGGTTCCGGACGTTACGGTCCGATCCCTTCTCGCGGACGTCGTACTGGTCGCCCTTCGTCACGACGAGGTCGCCCTGGTCGTTTGTGCGGACGTCGAGGCAGGCGACTATCCGGCGGGTCAAACCGTCCTTGAAGTCAAGGTTCAGGCCCGCGGGGTTGTGAGTCAGGGTCTGGGCCCCGGTGCCAGTGAGGAAGGCCTTTAGGGTCCGCAGGCCCGCCTCGCCGCTCTTCTCCGGGTGGAATTGGGTAGCAAAGATATTGCCCTTGGCTACGGCGCCCACAAAGGACTCCGTGCCGTACGTCCCGACGGCGACGGTCCAGCCCTGGGATTCGAGTGCGCCCTTGGTGTAGGGGGCGAGGTATGAGTGGACGTAGTAGTACTTTGAATCCGGCTGCAGGTCGTACATCGTCTCGCCGTCCGTGTCGGCGGAGTTCCAGCCAATATGGGGTACGGACTTGGTGGAGTCGTCGAAGCGCGTGAGGCGCGAGTCGATCACGGCGAGACCCTTGGCGAGGGGGTCCTCGGCCGAGCCCTCGAACAGGGCCTGCATGCCAACGCATATTCCCATGAAGGGCTTGCCGGCATCGATGTGCTTCCTCACGGGTTCGAGGTAGTTGGCGGCTCCCAGCTGGTTTACGCAGTGTCCAAAGTGCCCGACGCCGGGGAGGATGAGTTTCTATAGAGATATAGGTTTTAACAGGGGCATTTTCCAGATTGGACAGGCGGGATAGACGGGGGACAGGGAAAGGACAGGGAGGATGCCTCGCTACACACCTCGGCATTGGCGACATCTTCGGGAGACTTGATCCACTCGACGGTATATCCCTGGGACTCAATGGCATTGACTAGACTCCGTATGTTGCCAGCGACATAATCGAGGAGGTGAACGGTAGGCATGGTGCCCAACTTGCCGCAACTCGGGGTATTCGATCGGTCGAGGGAAGCTGGGATGGCACGAGGAGAGGATGGGGGCGAACTAGGAGTCTTTCGGGCTTGAAAAGTTGTATGGGCTACGCCAGGAGACACTTGCGATGACAGACCAATTTCAGTCTCTGCGGAATGACTCTTCTGTCTTCGGTAGAGGGGCATGCATATGACTGGGAGTTGTTCACTGTGGGGCAGATTTTCGCGACTGCCCCGCAGTCGGCGCAGGACGGACCGACATTTCTTTTTTTGGCGCTAAATGGCAACCCACCTTCGCAAAGAGCTCAAGTTAACGCATCTGGAATTATTAACCTCCCATTTCTTGTTTTGTCCCACGCAATGCGCAATGCCCGAACCTACTGCGCCCGCCCTCAGTCCACCAGCAACATCCTATACACTCGCCGCCCCTTACCCCAAATGAAGACCTTCTGCTCGAACTATAACATCGCATACCACCACCCACCATAGATAATGTCGGCCACGGGAGCAGAACGAATGGGGATGGGTCGAGAGGACCTCCCTTACGACACCACCTCGGCCACAGCTACTACCAGCGCATCTCGGTTCGAACCCGAAGATGACTCGGAATGGGAATACGAGTACTCTACAACAGAGACTGAGGTAGGCTCGCGCGGCCATCTGCGTTGTCCCGCACTCACTACCCCCCGACTACCCGCCCAAGCATCGCACAGCACAGCACAGAACCGCACCGCACATTGTAGCATATCATCTAACCTCATCCACCGACAGACATACTACCTGACCGTCGACCTCTCCCTTCCCGAGTTTGTGTACCGGAACCCCAGCGGCATCATGCACTTCGGAAGAGGAGGTTACTACGCCGACTACATCAATGACCCCGACTCGGAGCATAAGCGATCCATGGCTCACCGCGTAGTACGCCCCGGCGGCAAGACGACGGACGACGAGGACGAGGATGAGGACGACGACGAGTCGCTCCCCGAGCGCGAGGAAGATATAGACGAGGAAGACCCTGACCTCGACCGCTACGCCCCCCCGCGCGCCCGCGACGGCGGCACCGAGGTCGTCGATGACAAACTAGTCGCACGGGACATTGAGATCCTAGACCTCCACACCGAACACCCCATCATATCCTACCGAGGCAAGGTCTTCGAGGGGAGCTGGGCCGAAGTCCTGGGGACGGAGATGATATTCGCGGAGCAGGCCCCCGACGACCCAGCGGCCCTCCCGGCCCTCCGCAGCCTCCCGGGCGGCGTGGACCTACTCGCCGCCAGCTCGGCGCGCATCCTGACGACGGAGAAGGTGCTCACGATCCCCGAGGAGCTGGACCGGCTGCGGGCGACGCGCGAGGCCTATGGGGTGCAGCTGCCCGTGCTGGGGAAGCACCGCATCGACGAGCGGAAGAAGCAGGTGCGGTTCCTGGAGAACCTGATGGCGCTGAAGATGAAGAGGGGGGAGAGGGACCAGGTGACGGTCGTGGCGAGGCCGGCGGCGGACAAGAACTTCGCGGACGACAGAGATCCGAATTTCGTGCGGCGGAGGGCCAGACCGAGGGTCCTGGATAGACACCCCGGGTTGCTGGTTTCAGAAGCGGGGGAGGATGGGGTCCGGAATACATTGTCGTTTGGGAGGCCGGAGACACGGGCTGGAGGTGGCGGGAGGGTGAGGTGGAGAGAGCCGGAGGTTAGTGGTCCCGGGGGGGCAGTTCCGACGTCGGGGACGTGGTCGGATATCTTACCTGGCGAAGAAGGGGAGGGGGAAGGGGAGGAAGGAGAAGGGGAGGAGGAAGAGGAAGAGTACGGGGAGGACGGTGACGAGGATGAGGGGGAAGGGGAAGGGGAAGACTACGATGGAGCTGGTGGGAGTGGAAACGAAGATGACGATGGGGATGTGACCATGAGCGGTGGCGCATATCATTGAGCGACTGTCGTCGCGCCATGCTCGATACCTGCTCGTAGCTGCAATCGGGGTGCGAAGGTTGCTTTCTGTCAAGAAGGTCGCTACTGAGGACTGGATCCCTTAAATTGCAGAACAGCCCTCGATCGACTGCCTACCTACCTCGTGGCACTCTTTTTGAAATCTACAAGCGTGTCGAATGATCATTTACAGCGCGAGATGGCTGTGTCAGCCTTCTACTTGCATATTTGAAAGCATCCCGTGATGGAGGCATGTTTCGCAGAGAGACCTCGCATGGGCAGGTAACAAGTATAGTGTAACATGTCAAGAACCTCGCTTCACCACTCCCGCCCACCTCCGCCTCCGCCCGTCCATCCCCTCCACCATCCCGCGAACCCGCAGGATCAAACCCACTTTGCGACCCACAGGACAATACCGGCCCGTCTTGACATTTTGTAACGAAGGGTTCACTGGTATTTTATCCGATGCCGTTCTCTCAAAGGTAAGGGTACGGGTACCTACAAGCAGGGCGCTTCAGCTACCTATGTACATCCACAGCCAGGCGCGTGGAGCAACGCCTGCGGATGACAGGCTCAGCCTGTTCCCGAACCTGCAGGCGCGGAAAATAATTTAATATACTGAGTATACAGACCGACGGTGATCGGCTGTTCGCTAGCGACGTCGACATCCAGTCCCTGCATCACCGGGTCTTAATCGGGATCACATTGGTTCGACGTACATATGGGATGGAAGGGGCGGGTGGGTAGATCAGGGTCCAGCGGGCCAGCCCCTTCACTCTTTCCATTCATGTTAGGGAGCAGAGCGACAACGGAGGGCGGGGGCATGGGAGGGGGCGAAGGGGGGCCATGTGCTCAGCCCAAGCGCATCCGTTCGCTGGGGGCAGGAGCGCTGGAGGTGGCTGCTCCCAAAAATACTCCCCTCTGTCCAACAGGGAAGGAGCCACAGGGGAGCACACCTGTGAACCAGATGACTCCGGTCAGTGGCCACTGACACACCTCCAATTCCGCCCGTTCCTCCCCCCTCCCGGAGAAGCTCGGCATTGTGGACCTCCATCCTCGTACGCTCCGACCGCGGCAATTGAGTTTTTAAGGAGGCTTTACTAATCGCCAAGCGACTACGTAGCGATGTTAAGTTCTGTTCGCCCGAACTGACGACCCGACCCGGGAGCGCCGGATAATATGCAGGGTACACCCTGTTCTAAGCAGGAGGAGGCAAGGGCTCAGAGAAAGGTGGGGAAGGCCCGCAAGGGCAAGACAAAGGCCCCGGATTGGGGACAGTTTGTGTTTCCTGCTGTATCCACCAATAGAGTTACAAGTGCACTTGTGTCATGGAAGTCTCTGCGGTACTTGCACCCTTACGAGTACTCGTACTCCCACGCCGCTCTTTCCACCGTCTCGCCTATGTTGCACCCCAGGACGACCCCGGCAGTGTGCTCTTAGCGGGAAAGATGGCGTGTGGATGTTCTGGAGGGGGACGGAGGGGGAGTGGGGCTATCGTTCGTGCCGAGACGTAGGGCGGGGTAGAGGGTACCCGGTGAAGTCGCTAGGAGCAGGGGTATGCCGAGGTATCCGGTACCCTCTTTTAGGCACCCGGAATCCAGGTTCAGGCGCTTGTCTCGTTGATCTCCTGCGGCCGCTCAAAGGTGGTGCGCTGTCGGATGTGCCCCCTGCGAGTACAAGTACTTGTTGCTCCATGTTGTTTCGTTCTCCCCACCACCACTCACACCTCGTACCCTCGTAAATCCCTTGTACTTGCTGGTTTCATTGCCCAAGTTCGACGTCCTCCTGACGAGGAAAACCTTATTATCAACTCTTCCCATTATTTTCCTTTCTCCTTCCAGAATATCGAGCGGTCTAGCTAGTTCTTTTCTTTTTTTTTTCCCTTCTGGAGTCCTCTTATCCCATCTCGCCTGGCTCTTTATATACCCTCCCTACGCCCCCATCTTACCGCCCTTTGAGGATTGCACTTCGCCACACGCCATATCGAGTACTTGTTATTCACGCTAGTATCGCATCCTAACCCAACTCGCCTCATCCGTCGCCTGTACTACTGAGATCTCCATCCTCCTCAACGAACACCGAGCTCGGCTTCTTCCACCCCTGTTCTTCTATTCCCCGCCCCAGCCCACATCCATCTCCACTGACCGACCGCCTTATAATACCCCAA
Organism: Cephalotrichum gorgonifer; assembly: GCA_900312665.1. Taxonomy (NCBI): domain Eukaryota; kingdom Fungi; phylum Ascomycota; class Sordariomycetes; order Microascales; family Microascaceae; genus Cephalotrichum; species Cephalotrichum gorgonifer. The sequence continues at coordinate 2,861,333 of ONZQ02000001.1, forward strand.
TATCCCCCCATATTCCCCACCCGGCTGTTCCGATCTCCGTTCACTCCGACTGCCTTACGACGACCAAATATCTCACCCGCGCATTCTCTTACTACGACACCGCTCAGATATCCTTCAAACTGGCTTCTTCACAGAGCAGGTAGTTGGCAGGCCGCCACAAGGACTCCAACGACCCCTCACCCTTCTCTCTTCCCCGCCCGTATCATCCTTCATTCCTCCCCGCGAAGGAGATGTACCGCCTTCGCACCTTCGGCTTCGTGCTGATCCTCGTCACCACTCTCTCGTTTGGCGCTTGGTACGCCCCACGTGCCCTCAACCCGGTCCCGCCGAGCAAGGAGAAGCTACATCGGGATAATGCCTGGGTATCCTCTTCGCCATACTGGCTCGACCGCCAGGCATGTCGGTGGATGTCACTCTGTGGTATCCACCACCTCAGGCCGGACCCACCTTTCATAAAGATCAAGGACCCGGGCCCTTTGGCCGGTGATGAGGAGGGTAGCGATAGGAGACTCGAGCTGCGATCGCTGGAATCGCTGCAATCGATGCCAGTGCTTGACGACAGCGCACGCGAGGCGGCGTGGGAGTTAGTGCCGCCGCCAGTCCCTCCTCCTAGAACGCAGAAGACCTTCGGGAAGAGTAAGGCTCATGCGAAGGGCAAGACTCATGCAAAAAGCAAGCCAGGGCCGCGACAGCCCATCCCGAAGTTCGTCCTCGACTACGCGCCGCTGGTCCATCTCTGTTCCAAGGAGTACTTCTGGCCAGCCGACATCGCCGAGCACGTCCAGCACGTCTCGCCCCACCGTGAGGACCCGGTCACCGACGACACGACCCCTGTAAACATTACGGAGAAATTATCCCTTAACAACATACACGAGCTTCTGAATGGCCCCTCCTCATCTATTTACCTCGTGAGCGACAACGACGTCGAGCACAGGCCCGAGTGGTTATACAGCAACATTGGCGTCCCGGTACCTTCAGACGACGATGATTACGACGACGAGGATGGTACCAACGACAGCCCCGCCCGCGATGCGCCCTGGGAGGATGAAGCGCGGGACGACGCTCAGCGCCTTACACCTCCGACGTCGTGGTTCGACGCCGACCGCGGTCGTCCCATCCACCGCATATCCGACCCCAGGAGACTGGAGCGTCAGCCGGACCACAGGCAAAACCGTGGCCCTAGGAGAAAGAGGGGGGCCCATGACCACCTGAGAGCGCGGGTGAACAAGCCCGACGAGAGCGGCTACTCCAAGGCTCCGGCCGTACTCATCCTCGTCGACAAGGGCTCGGGGATTCTCGACGCCTTCTGGTTCTTCTTCTACAGCTACAACCTCGGGCAGACGGTCCTCGGCATCCGCTTCGGCAACCACGTGGGTGACTGGGAGCACGCCATGGTCCGCTTCGAACACGGGGTGCCCCGTGGCATCTTCTTCTCCGAGCACGAGGGCGGGCAGGCCTACTCCTGGGAAGCCGTCGAGAAGGTCGGGGGCCGACCAGTGATCTACTCTGCTGTCGGCAGCCACGCCATGTATGCCATGCCCGGCCTGCACCCTTATATCCTCCCCTTCAAGCTCCTCAAGGACGTGACGGACCACGGGCCCATCTGGGACCCGGCGAAGAACATCTACGCCTACCACTACGACCACGACCTAGACGACGACCTTGAGGACCCCAAGAAGGGCGAGAACGCCGGGGCCCTCGTGGCGGCGGAGGAGAACCCGACCGCGCCGATAGGGTGGTTCTATTTCGACGGCACGTGGGGAGACAAGACGTACAGCCTCGCCGACCCGCGCCAGTGGAGGCTGTTCGGGCAGTATCACTACGTTACGGGCCCGTCGGGCCCGAGGGTGAAGAACCTCGGCAGGAAGAAGATGTGTCAGAATGACCACTGCACCATCTTGAATTCCCTCGTCCCGGGGACGACGTGGTATGGTTAAAACAAAAAGGATCGACCCTATTTTATGAGGTTTTTTTTTTCAGGTAGCATTGGCATGGCGTGTGTTTTTTTGGGCGTTTTCTGAGGATTGGGGAGAGGGGTTTTTTGCGGTTATAGATGCATCCACCAGGATACCCAGATTTTTGTTTTCACCTGCAAGGGACGTTTGATTTCCATTTTCGTTTTCCTTGTCTCCGTTGTTTTCCCCACACCCCCTCTCTCTCTTTTTCTGTCTTGAGAATCCGTCTAGAGTTGTAGGAAGAAAGTACAGGGGGAAGGGGGAGGAGAGGGCGGGAGGAGGCAAAGGAATCGGATACCCGACCGCGCGTTTTACTTTTGTTTCTCCCATTTCCTCGACAGCTTCCGCCTGAGCAGGGGAATCTGGCCCTCACTCGCAGCGCTCTCCCTCCCAAGCAGGGATTAGTTAGAAAAAGTGGATAGAGCTTCTGGCTAGAAAGAAACATAGATGGCATGAATCATCCTTCGCTGGCTCTAACGTCTCTCTCGCGTGCCATGTGGCCTGGTTGTGAATGTTTTGTTTCCGGGTACTTCCCAGGAATACAGCTCGCGGTTTTTTGTTTTTTTTTTATAAAAAAAAACGACACCAATTGAGACTTCTCCTTTGGCTACTAGTTACATAGGAGAAGGAAGGAAGGGTGACCGCGCTGAGGACGACGACATGATATGTCGATCTCCGATCTATATATCTCTATTCCTCTCCTCCACACCATCCTGTGCGAAAGGAATGCTCTTACTGAAGAGGGATAGGTGGCGACGGGAGAGAAGAGTAAGTAGCAACATTACACACTAGAAAAGGGAGAAGATCCCAAACTAGTTCCGAGAATAGCGTTATTAAGCCTCTCATTCATGATAATCGCTACATTCCTAGACGCCCAAGATCATGAAAAAGAGAGGTATCCGTCATATCCACAAAAAAAGAGAGATTCCATCCCATATAAAAAAACGCCTATTTGTACCACCCACCCCACCCCGCGTGTCAAGCCCGTTCGTGTAGTGAGGAGAGAATGAACCCGAGAAACAAAGGGGAAGAAGCAAAAGCAGATACAGAAAAAGAAGGAGTGAGGAGTGTGTGTGATAAACCACCACCCAAAACGAAAGAAACGCCGGCCCCCATCAGTTAAGCCGCGTCCGAGTCGTTCCTCTCGTCCTCGTGAATGCGGAACCCCGCGGCGTCATCCCCGACGCCATTATTATATATCTGGGTGGAGGGATACTCCGACGGCTGGCTGCTCATCTCGGAGTCGCCGTCCTGATCCAACTCCAGGCCGAGGGGATCGACGTTCTCGCCGTCCGACATCCGGTCCTCGATGCCGGGCCAGGGTTCGTCCTCTGGGAGCTGCGCGCCGTGGGAGTTCGGACCGCGTAGCGGGCGGGGCATCAAAGTCACGCTCCCGACGCTCTCTCCCTCTCCATCTCCGTCATCCTCGTCCTCCTCCCCCTCTTCGTCGTCATCGTCATCGTCATCATAGAATGACCCATCGTCGTAAATGTCGATGTCGAAGTCGTCGTCATCAAGCCCGGAGCCGTGTCCGCCGTACTGTTCGACTCCGTACGCAGGATGTGGCTCCATCGGCCCGTTGCTGTACGGCGTCGCATAGTTAAACGGCGTGATGCTCCGGACCCCGCCCTGGGCGCCGATCATGGGACTGGGCGACTTGGTGCTCCACCTCGGCGTGAATCCCGCGCGACTAGGCGACCTCGTCTGCCGCCTCTTCGTGATGGCCCCCGTATTGGTGGCGGCGCGGGCCGTGGCCATCACGCGGCGCTCTTGCCCGCTCCCGCCGGAAACGACACGGCGGTTAGCCGAGGGCGAGAAAAAGGAGGGTACGGAAGGAGGCATGGAGGTGGTGCGGATAGGTGGGAGTGGGGGCCTCTTTCGGGCCCTCGTGGCCGCGGGTGTCGCTGCCCTCGAGGGCGTTGACGAGCGCAGCATGGACTCGACAGTGGTAAAGTACTGCTGCGAGGGGGAGCTCGACATTTGTTTCTTGACGTGCCGAGGCGGTGCGGGGGTGTTCGACCTCGACCCGCCCGGATAATCCTCGTCGAGCTCCTCGTTGAAAGCCCAGTGTTCCTCCAAGGCGTCCGCCTCGGGTATCTCCCCGGGCGCGCCCGCTTCGGGGTAGAAGCGCGGAATTTCCCTGAGCCTCCGCCACGTCCACCCAGACTCGTAGGCATGCGCATCCTGAACGTATGCCTCGGGCTGCGTCACGAAGAGCCGAGGCGCAGAAGACTTCATGATGACGGAGTTGAGGAAGTTGACGTCCCACAGGGTGGGCGTCACCATCTCCGCGGGCGAGAGGAACCGGAGTCGAGAATCCTTGTGGATCTTTCGAAGCGGGACCCATTCGTTGGTGAGACCGAGGGGCTGCGCGGTCCGACTCGACGAGGACCGCCTTCGCGAGCGACTGTGAGCTGCCGCGCCCATGTCGCGCATCACCCCACCGAAAACGGAGCTCATCGCCGTCTGCACGCTCCTCGCGTCGGGCCCCTTGACGGAGATGGTGCGGATGAGCCCGCGGCTGCGAAGACGTCGGTCCACAAGCCCCTTCGGCCCGCACGCTTTAGGCAGAAGCCATTCGAAGTCGTGGTCTCGAGCCCACTCGCCGCCAGATGGGGACTGCGTGCGCGTGGTGGCCGCGCTGTAGGTGTTGGGTAGCTGAGTCCACTCGTCGGCTGCTCCATTGGACGGTTCCCCCTTGAACTCGGGGCCCTCCTGCCAGATCTTCCGGAGGGGGAACGGTAGAAAGACGACCTCGACTTCCCAAGGCGTCTCGAAGGAGGCTGGGAGAGCAGCCTGGAGCTTCGTGAGTTGAGCTTCGATCGACTGGAACTGGCTGCGGATTTCGAATGAGTGGAGGGGTCGGACAGTCGCAATCGTGTTGTCAGAAACCACACTGCACGTGGACCCATCAAAGCGATCTGAGCGGCCGACGCGGGCGGTTGCATGGCTGCTGTTGTCGTTCATGCCCCTTTCGACCTCCTCGACGCGAGACTCTAGTTCCGTCACGCGCAGGTCCATGTGGTCGTGTTTGTCGGAGCATTCCTCGTGGCCGGCTACCGAGAAAGAAACGTTTTCGAGCCTGTCAAGACGGTGCTCGTGAGCGTCAATGGCGTCCGAAATGTTTCGAAGCGCCTCTCGAGCTGGGCCCGGATAAGAGCCGAAAGGTTGGGTATCACCCAAGTCCTGGGACGGGTTGTGGCCTGGAGACCGGGTTTTGTCTTGTTGGCTGCCTCCTGGATGGATGTCGTTCCCGGGCGGTTCTTCTACGACCTTGGACATGGCCGGCTCCATCTCCACTCCACGCTCCTGCAAGGGCTGCCTAGCCTTGGGGCCGTTGCGTACACCACTCAGTGTCTGCAAGCCTCTCCCGGCGAAGGGGCGCAGGTAGCGCGACTGGCTAGAGTCCGCGACGGATGTCGGTCGGGACGGCATCAAGCATTGTGAGGGTATAGGTGGAAGCGACGTGGGGCTAGTGTGGTTGGGCGACTGTCGGTTGTCGTCCCAACATAACGTATCTGGTAAAGAGCCGTCCGGTGGAGGGTTCGTCTGGTCATGGGGGGGAAGCCCCAGGCCTGCCTTCACCGACCCCTCGGGGTTGGTGGGACGTACCGCGCCATCCGGACCGGGTAACTCTAAGGCAGAGGGCAGTCCTGGGGTGAAACGGAAGGATATGTCCTGGAGTGGCGTCAAGGCCTCTCTGCCAGTTATTTCTTTACTACCGCGCGGGATAGGAGTGGCGCCTTGGGCCTGGGCGGTCGGCCTCTCCTGAAAATCGTGGTAACAAGCATGATGGGAGCACATGCATATATATGGGTCGGCGGTGATGGCCTCACCAATGGTCATGGGACCAACATTGCTGCTCCAGAAGCGGCGGCAGCCGCATTTCACTGGACTGGTGCCAGGTGTATAGAACAGGAAGTTGCACTCCCCGTCGGGAACGGCGGGGGTGGTCTGGAGACAGCCAGGGTTGGCAGCATCGCTATGGATGTTGAACAAGTGGTCGCCTGAGAAGGGAGGGTCGAACGGTGGTACGGCCATGGGGACCGAGACAGGGTCATATCTCGGCGCGAGAAGATAGGTGAGATCGGGCGGCGCGGGTTCGTCGATCCCGGGGTAGGCGGCGGCGGCGGGACAGGAGAGGAGGTTAGGTCGAGTATTAATATACAGGTCCGCGACTAGAGGGTCGGGGACATTCCCGGGACCCCAGGCTTGGCCGGTTCGGTCGGAGTGGAAGACGCCTAAGAGCTCATTGTACACCTGCTCATCGTTAGTGGTGGTGGTCCCATCTTGTGGGCACGGCACAGTCAGCGCCATTGGGCAATAACAACAGGCCGCCACTGACCGACGCGGAAGTCCAAGAGAGCGAGAGGCGCGAAAGCGACGGAGGGCCCGAGGCGCGAAGACGAGTATTTATATACAAGCGCTGACCTTTTTCGGTGAGGGGCGCGCGGGGTGTTGCCTGGAGTGAAAGGCGAAAAGGCAGGCTGACAACAGGATTGGGGGAGGGGAGAGGGGAGGAATCGAGATGGAGAGGTTGAAAATTATTTCGGGGAGAAGTGCTTCCCCTGCCAACCGATATGCGAGGCGGAGAGAAGGAGGGTGGGTGGAAAGCCCAAGATGGGGATGGAGAGGAAAGGGTGTGGATTTGGGCGTGGGCGGGTGGTTTGAGGGGTGGGAATAGGGACAAGACAAGAGGTGGAGAGACGGAGACGGAGGGGGTGGTTTCTCGAGGGTCTGGCGGGGAAGAGGTGTGTTTATCACTTGCCTACGAGGACGAGTACATACTACGTACGAGTACGGGGGTACGATGCGAGAATGTGCAAGGGAAGAGCCATCAGCAGGCAGGGATCTATCTATATCTGGTTGACGAGATGCAACATTGCCAGGTATCTGCTTGTAGCTTCCGCGGGATGCGGTTCTCGAGTGTTGAACATGGAGGCTGCCTAGATTGGGCTGGACGGGAATTGGTCTCTAAACGCGGGGGCGGATGGTTCGCATCCAGGGTATATCGAGCATGTAAGTGAGGCCCGATAGCATCAAGTCTGCCCGATAATATCACATCCCAAAGGGCAAGCACAAAGCGCCGAGCATTTGTACGAGAAGATGGGGGAAGTAGGCAGAACAGGGACGACCCGCGCGGACCCTCCAAAAAAGCAGCTCGGCGTGTTCATGGTGGGGTCCGGCACCCGGTACTTTACGTGACCAGGACCACGTCAACAACCAGACAGTACTTTTACAGTACGAGTACTGGCACCTCTCCCCTAAAATCCTCTGAAGGATGATGTTTTGTCGGAACTTCCTCACTGTACGAGTACGCTCCGCTCCCCAGACGCGTTCTCATGTGGACATGAAGCGGATTCACACTGGAGAAGCGATGCACTCCTATTGGCTCCCGGGCCATTCCGACCCCTGCCCCGACATCACCTCCCCACTAACGCGCAGTAAGTACCCTTGAGAGCTTGTGCTCCTCCTCCCCCTCGCTAGTGGGCACGGGATGGCGGGGAGCTCGGTGCGGGACCTGGAGAAGCTTCACCTCGAGTGACTTCATTCGTCGCGTCTCGCCTGAACTAGAAACGCATGGGTGGGTGAGTGGGCCACCGACCCGGTGATTTTTCTAATTATTTATCGACTGGCCACTCTTTCTGGTTTTGGTTCGCGGACGCCCATGGGTATGTCTAGAAATCCGGGATAAGTACATGAATCTGGGAGCAAAACAAACGGCTGTCCCTGATACTCCAGCATTTCTGACAAGTACCTTCCTTCTGTGTGATGAACTAGTTACCTGGTAAAGAACGAACGACTCCAAATCCCCCAATATATGCAAATGCAGGTGTATACTTTTTTGAGCTCCCCGTCCACCCTCCCTCGTCATGCGCGGACCAAACAATAAGACAGGGCTTCTTTATCTCCCCCTTCCCCTCCCCAGCCCATATTCCATTGTCTTCCATGTCCCGTTTCTCCACCCCACCAGACCAGAGTACACTTGGCGGTCCTATCCCGCTGTACCTTCGAGTCATCGACAACAGTCACGCATGCAGCTAACTCACGAATCCTAAAGTACTCAAACAGCCTCGTCCCCCCTTTCCCCCCAAAACAAGGTCAATCTCGCAGTAGCATACATGTAATATGTGGAGATACTTGGACAACGAAAACCCCCGGGGGCGTCATAGGATTGGTAGCCTTGCAAAAGGTCCCCGTCGCCTTCTCGACATCTCGGTCCAGAACCCTCCTTTTCATATATGTCCAGCGTGTCCGTTGTTAGTCACTCTCGGAGGGGTCACCCCGTCTCACAGTGTTGCCGTACCTGCAGGAAACTTACACGTACGTACATCACCCATCTCTGAGTTGAATCGCCAGCCGGGCGTTTATTTCAGGCGGGTGAGGTGTACGTGACCTCTGTCGTCAGCTCCGATATATACCATCAACGATACGTCTACGTAACCATAAGGATAGATGTACGTCTGAGTACGTATGCCTGTAAACTAGAAGAGAAGAGGGGTATTGGATGTAAATTACGACTAAAATAGAAGAACCAAAATCTAAACGCACAACCCGTCCATGCATCTGGGATGACATCACGCAAGGTGGTGCATACACATGTTTCCTGACATCACCCAGCTTCACCTTCGTAATACCATACAAAGTCCCATGGGGAAGCTTCAAGTTCGCGACGTCAGCACAGAACAAAGTGCCTCAGGCCTCCCCCCAGCTTCCCATCGGCCCGGTGGAAGCAATAACCGAGCCCGTCCCCAACGACCCGCCAATATCCCAGTAATGCCTCGATGAGCCGCTGCTCCTCCTCCCAGACCGCCTCGTACTCTGGCTCGCACAGCTCGACGGGTGCCTCAGCACCACGGGGGCGGGGGGCGCCGTAGCTTTGAATGACCTCCTCTCCGCCGTGCGTGGCCGAGACGCGACGAGGGGGTGGTACTGCCGGACCCTAGCCACTTTGGCCGCGGTGTCCTGCGTGCTTGACGTGGCGAGGTGGGAGGTGCCCCCGGACGTGGCGCTCGACGAGGGGCGGGGGCCAAAGCGGGAACGGAGATAACGGAAGACGAGCTTGATATCGAGGTCTTGCTCCCATTCTTCTTGCGTAAACGTCGCGTGGCTCGAATTCGATGACGGCGCGGGGCCGTGGCTAGAATGTCGTGAGTCTTGGATATTCATAGCCTGTGTTGAATGGCCGATCGTTGGGCGGAACTCCGGGGTTGTCGTGGAAATGCCGTCGTTGCGGTCAGCAGGTTGTGAGGGGGCCGGGGCTGCAGTAACCTCCGGGATCACGGGCAAGCCCGCGTACGGGAGTGGCATCCGTTGTATGCGGGAATAGGTTGAGAATGCACCTGGATGATGAGATATCAGGCTGATTAGGCCGCCTAGCTCCTTCGCAACCCTTTCAAGAACCGACAGTTGCCAGGGTGCTTCCTCTACCGGGGCCAGGGCATGCTGGCGGGAACCGCCCGACACACCCTGCGTTTCGTCTGGAAGGGTTTCCCCAAGTAGAATGGAGAGAAGCCGCTCATCCATACCCATTAAGTTCCCGAGGAATGTTCGGGCCACCTGGGATAGAACTCCCCGACTCTCTACATTGGTCTCCTGGACATCTCCACCATGCCAGTCTAGGTGGTCATGCTCCCCACTGATAGGGACGGAGGCGGTCGTCTCCAGCTCTGCAGGGGCAGCCCTTTCCTTTGAGGATCTTGTCGACAGCAGCGGCCTCGTAGCTGCCGACGAGTGTGATGATCTCCTCGTCCTTGTCTCCTTCTGAATTTGCTCGAGAAGAAGCCGGCTCTGTTCAAGCCTCCAGGACTCGATTCGTTGCATCCGCTGTCTCATATCGGGGTCAAGGGTAAGGTCGGGTACTTCGTCGGGCTCATCGCCGCGGGAGATGCGGTTGGGATTAAACCTCTCAAAGGCGTATATCCTCTCCTGTATGTCCGCCCCCCCGGAGGTAGGTTGATCTCGTCTGAACGAACCAAGGCCGTCGTGTCTCGGCACTACTGGAGCCGAGTAGGCATTCGCGGTGGATGTGTCGAGGTAAGGGCTTTGTACCGCTCGAAAGTCGGGAAGGTGGCTGTCGAGGCTGTCGAGCTCGGCGTCGTCATCTAGTGCGCTCTCATCTACAGTCTCTGGGGCTACTAGCGAAAGGGGGCGGTGGGATGCCAGGTCATCATCCGTCCTAATGTTCGTGTCGAAACTTCCAAAGTCACTGGCTCTCGAACGGCCCGCTGTCCGGAGTGACTGGTCACTTTCCCCCAAGTAAGACGACGAGGCGGCATTCCCACCTGGAGGGAAGAGGACCCATGTCTGGGATTCGTTTGGGGCAGACGAGTGCTGCACGTGGTGAGGTGTCGGCGCGTGGATGTCATCTTGCTCCTGTGGCGGGACCACCTGTACTGGCCGCTGAAGCGCCTGGCGGGTTGGTTGATGGAAGGCCATATTTGCGTGGAGGGGGAGTAGAATGGTCGAAGGTCGTCGTCGGCCTCAGGCGAAACACAGATGCGGCGATAATAGGACTTGGTTGGCACCAGCCCCAGTCGAGGTCCGAGGACCTGGAGAAGAGCAGACCCTCCTTGTCTTGCACTATCTATCGCGATAAGACCCGGCTGGTCCCGAGTTTACCGGGTAGCTGAAGAAACAGGGAGCTTTGCAATAAAAGTCGGGTATATGGAGCCGACGCTCCTTTCCTTCGTGTATTTATACTCGTATATGAAGAGAAGGGACCCTGCCTGAGAGCAGAGTAAGAAGGGTCGACGGGGGGGTAGGGGGAGCCTTTGTAGATGTGTTGGTGCTTGTTGACTTGATGAGGAGGTGAGGGAGATACAAGGTGAAATGCAACCGCTGGGCAATCAGATTGCTCAGGTACAGAAGGAGGGGTTGGACGGTGAGGCGAGGGACGGGACGGTGTACTTGTATGGGTAGTGTTGCATGCAGCACGATGTCTTTGCGGATCGGCCACAGGGGAGGTCCAACACAACACAGGAAACCCGATGATCGGTGAGGATAATTGGGTTTGTGCGGCTGGGAGGATCGAACAGACCCCAGGTAATGCACCCCGGGAGAAATCAACAAGTGGCTTGTTGGGCCGCCCTCTTCGTCTCGTCTCGTCTCGTTCGCCTCAGGGCGTGATCCTCTATTATGATGTATCCGACCCACCCGCACCTTGGGCACATCTAATCAGGTGGCCCATCCCAGCTCACCTCACCTCAGCAGCAGCCCAAGTGCCTCCAATTATCATCGCTTGTCAAGGTACTTTCCGCATTTAACTAGCTCTCTCCTCTAATAAAGTTGCCCGTCCCATCTAGTGTTGCTTGAATGCCCCCCAACCCGCTAATAATATAGGTGTCTTTTGCACCAGGTGTCCTGTTTCCCCCCATGGATGGCGAGTCCATTATCGGTGCTGGCACGCAATATTAAAGAATATATCCAATGTAGAGTACACGTACCTGTTATATGTTATCATCTATGACGCCATCCGCCAATGCCAACGCCACCGACAACACAGAGACGACTAGAACCATAATTCCCACCATCATCTGTCGATCCCAAGTACCCTGGATTAAGTACGTCTCTTGCGCAATGAGCGAATACCACCCAGGTCGTGCAAACACACGCCGCCAAGGTGCTCTTTATTTGTTATAATAATGTTGTTTAATAACATACGTACCTCTCACATCCAATACCAGTCTTTCATTGTGTTCAAGGATAGCCGCAAGAATCGCAATCCCCCGCACCCGCGATAAGACGATAAGACAGGCCTAACCAGACCAGCGTATCTATCGTATCAGAGAATGGGACACTACCTTAGACGAGAAGGAAAGGGACATGTCATGGGTAGGCCAACAAATGAAACCCTGGCCGGAAGAACGAAGGCATGGGACCTTCATAGAATACACCAAACCCAGGCATACTAAGTAGATAATTCACGAACATCACTTCGGGACACAAGCTAGTGGTTTGACGTGGGAAACCGTGGCTTCGGATAGCTCAATATAATGGAAGAAACAAATCTACCAAAATCATGTGGTACATTGTACTCAAATAACGCCTCCAATGACCCGTTCGGTATCCCCAACGCCGGCTGCCTGTCCTTTCAAAGATGGCACAAAATCAATGCTTTTATTTCGAATTTACGACTGCTGCTCGCTGAGGATATCCGAGTCACCGGCATCGAGGATGGCCATGGTGGAGGTCCTGAAGGTCTTACCGCAGGCGGTACCGAGGTCGATCTGTCATGGGACAAAGAGGTAAGTATGTGGTTGTTACCCTCCAAAGTCTTGGTGCAAAGACTTCTTCTCGGGGTAGACCACGGCATCAAGGCTCCGAGTGCTTTGGGGGAAGCAAACTCTTTACAGATGCCATGCTGCGCGGGTCGGATTACAGAGGATAGACTTACGTTGGTTCCGGAAAGGTGGTGGACGGGGGCCTTGGCCAGCATGGCGTAGTACTCAAGGAGAGACTTGCGCAGCGGGGGAGCGTTCTGGGCAATGATGACAAGCTTGGCCTTGCCCGAGCGGAGGCTCTTGAGGGTGGTCTTCTGCAGCGGATGTTAGCAATGCTGGACTGTGATGGCAACGGCTATGTGCACCAGCCCAAAGGAGCCGGAGGGTGACGACGACGACGTACGTAGCCAAGGGTGACCTTGCCGGACTTGATCACGAGCGCCAGCTTGGAGCTGATGCTGTGGGCGTCCTTCTTCGACTTCTTGACGGGGGCCATTGTGAGAGATTGGAGAGCCTGGGGGTTCCGGTAAGTGAGGTTGTCGAGTGTTGTTGGGTGAAGGATGTCGATAGGAAGAAAATCGAAGAAGTCTCAAAAACGAGGGGGCCTTTTTGGTCCTTAGCCCCGAAAATTATCAGAAAACAATGTGGGCTACATTTCTCGGCTGCGGTGTGTTCCGAAGTTTTCCCGGAGAGTGGGCAACCACCCCGGTGTGGTGCATTTCTGCATTTCTAAGCCCTAACTGGGGGGCCCTAGTGATTTGAAATCAACCCATTTCGTCGCCTCCGCCACCCAGTCGACCGAACACCATATCTTGACGTGACTGCGCTCCACGTCGACCTCGATTTGAATCGTCAACCACCCTTTACACAGTAAACGACCATCTCAAATCCGTCAAGATGGCCCGCCGTCCCGCCCGTTGCTACCGGTACTGCAAGAACAAGGTAAGGGAGTGATTTTGTCGTCGACTTTTGGAGTTCTCTGGGGTGTCTGGGCGGATTTGTGGAGTTGGGAATACTTTTTTTATCGCCCACGACCGCCTTCAAATCGACGACGACCGAACAGCAAAGAGACGATGAGGGTTTCAATACGGGTGTTCATTCGGGTTCCAGGTCGCTAACTGCCGTGTCTTCTCCTCTATAGCCGTACCCCAAGTCCCGCTTCAACCGTGGTGTTCCCGACCCCAAGATCAGGATCTTCGATCTCGGCCGCAAGCGTGCCACCGTCGACGAGTTCCCTCTCTGCATCCACCTCGTCTCCAACGAGTATGAGCAGCTTGGCTCTGAGGCCCTAGAGGCCTCGCGTATTTGCGCCAACAAGTGAGTTTTTTCTTACTCTCTTGATCGCCTACGTCATGCGCCAGCAGACGACGACCCGGCGCCGAACAAGTTCTGACCGTCCTTAGGTACCTCGTCAAGCACGCCGGCAAGGAGGCCTTCCACCTCCGCATGCGCGCCCACCCCTTCCACGTCGTCCGCATCAACAAGATGTTGTCGTGTGCCGGTGCCGATAGGCTCCAGACCGGAATGCGTGGTGCCTGGGGTAAGCCCAACGGTACCGTCGCCCGTGTGAACATTGGCCAGATTCTCGTCAGCGTCCGCACCCGTGACTCCAGTAAGGCCATCCCCTTCCCGTACCCACGAACGAATAAGGAGAGGTCTCCACTCAACCATGGCAGTAAACGCTAACACACATGTTCAGACCGTGCCATCGCCCTCGAGGCTCTCCGCCGCTGCCAGTACAAGTTCCCCGGCAGGCAAAAGATCATCGTCTCCAAGAACTGGGGCTTCACCCCCCTCCGCCGCGAGGAGTACATGGAGAGGAAGGAGGCCGGCCACGTCAAGGTCGACGGTTGCTACGTCAAGTTCCTCACCAAGAACGGCCCCATCGCGCAAAACATGAGGGAGTTCCCCGACGCGTTCAACGCTTAAAAGTGTGATAGTAGAGAGGGGAAGGAGGATCGACGAACTGGGACACGGTTTGGTCGTCGTATGGTATGATGGACTGGCAAATGTCAGTAGTTATGGGCAAAGGGTTTGCCCCAGCGAGTCGATACCAATAGACCGACGAAACTAAACTCGGGAACTTGATCCTCAACAACTGTTGTGAACACCAGTGACATACATCCGTCCCAATACAGGGCAAGGGGGGGTTGGTACAGTGCAGTCCACGGTCATTCTGTTACTCTGCTTGAGTACTCTTGGTTCCGTCCGGGTATTAGAGGGTGTGCTGACGAGAGGTGAGCTGTTGTCATCTGTCCTCTAGCCTTACGGTCTCACCAAGCCGACGAGTCGCCCAATTCCCCCTACGCGGCCGGCTTTATGACTCAGATTGGAGGTCAAACTAAGGAGCCTGCTCCGCCTCCCTCTTACCCCGTCTATTTGTATGTAGTTACAAATCAGGGGCACCTTTTGCCACCAACTTGCCACAGTACAGAGTTGCCGCTACAGGTCATGTCTCCGAAGGGTTACGAGATCCGTCTCGTCTCGTTTTGAGGTATGGATTCGTGAGGTAGGCAGTCAGTAGAGTTACTTTCGCCCCCGTAGGAGTGGAAGCGCACACCGGCGGTATATCTTGTTCTTTTTGGAGCGTCCAGTGAACAGGAGGCCCTCACTCCGTCGCCCTCCCTGTCTTTTCTCCTTTTTCACCTTCGAGCTAGGCCGGTGCTGAGTAATGGAGAACTATTTACGTATCAAGTATGTATTACTGGAATGAACCGTGAGTCAAGGTAGTAGAGTCACTTCGCCCATGTTGCTTGCTGCCTCTATCGACGGCACAGGTGGCTAGCGGGAACTAGATTCATCGCCCTTGTGAAGACTTTCCTCGTTACATTCTTCTTTTGGAAGCATCCGTCCCATCCTCTCGGTGTTCACTGGGCTAGATCCATGTTGCCACATGATAAACTTCCCAATCAAGCATGGATACGGTCTACTCGTACATACTTGGGGGATAGAGTTCAGGGCCGAGGCCGTTAGCTCCCGCTCAGCAACCATCCTGATAGACTTGCTGTTGTTCCTGGTCGACACGTGGACACTCACCCTCTGATGTACTTGGTATTCGCATGAACGGGGTTATTGGCTCAATTTCGGCGACTCAGTGAACAAGGAGTGAGTACACGGACACTGCTACTTGCCTATACAGGAAGTATGCCCTCCCTAGGGCGGTTCAACGATCTAGGGGCGGGTTGTCATATTGATAGCTGCTATCTTCAAAGTGCTACGCCCTCATGTGTGTTGCATGAAACATATAACCAAATCCCGATCCAACGGGAGGCCCAGCGCCGAGGCTATTGAACAATAGCATGAGGGCATGATATCTTCCCGACTGGACTGGCAATAGTAATATATTACGAGTACGGGATAGTGAAAGACATGTCTTATGGAGCACTTCTACTACGCTCTACGTGCGTGTGCTGGATCAGTTCCCTGGAAGAAAAGATACAAGTACTACTTGTAGTACGAGTAAACCCACCCACACTGTTTCACTCGATCTCTCATCGCATGGATGATGGCTTAACCAAAATGGCGCTTATCACGGGGCATTAAGACCCACTCATGTATCGGCTTGCCCTCTGGGGACACCTGGTCAACAAGACAACAGCCTTCATGTTCCGAGCATCGACGGCCGATCACCATCACCACAGGCATACTTGTACAACGGCAAGCAGAGCCCATTTCTATGCTTATTTGAAAATGGCACGCACCTGCAAACAAACCCCATTATCCCCTAAGTTTCTTTAAAAAAATCTTTCAAAACTCCTGTGGCCCTACAAGAACAAGAACGGGAGCAGGAGCTCAGAAGTTACGACTACAACACAGTAATAGTGTATTTCTGAGGCGGAGTGGACCCACACTAATAAGCCCCATTCGGTCCCATGCTGAGGTGCCATTTTTAGGGCCGACGGTCCATGGTGCTGATGCGAGCGTGCCTGACTCTCGACTCCAATCCCGTGGCGTTCAAGATCTGTTGTGGCTTCTAACTTCACTCGCGCCCCGTACTACTTCTTGTTTCCCTTTTCCATCTGGCGACCCCCGACTTCTATTCTACCCGATCTATTCAATCCTGCAACTCTCCCGTCTCCGCATGGGCGAGGTCGACGTTTCTTTTAAAACCAATCATATATATCCATAATACCCCGATCCCTCGGTACTCGCGACCGTCTTTCTTGGCCAGCCGTCGATCTCGACCCCTGAACATCCAACCTGACGTCGACTCCATAACCGGCCTGCGCCGCGACTACAGAACCTAGATCGAAATCTTGTTCCGCTGATCGCCTTCTGGAAAAGCCAGCGCGTACAATATGTCGACACACTCGAAGAAGATAAGCTCCGCCGGGGTGAATCGGATATCAAACACAGAGTCCTCCGCCTCGCCCCAGACCTCACCCTCGCGACAAGCCCCAAGATCCTCTACGCCGACTTCGAACACGCCGACGCGCACGCGCTCTGTCCGAACCGGCACCCCAGTCTCCGCCCGCGGGGCGGCGGTGAGGCGGGAGTCGCTGCTGGGAAACGCCGCGACGGAAGCGCAGCAGCAGGCCCGCGAGGAGGCCGCCGCCGTTATGGAGGACCTAAGGGAGCGCCTAGCTAACGCCGAGAGCGCCGCCGAGAACTCGAGGAAGCAACTCGAAGTTCTACAGTCGCGGTTCGAGGACACGACGAAGGAGCAGGCTAAGCTGGAGGAGCGCCTCCATGAAGCCGAGGAGCAGATCGAGGCCTTGACGAACGAGAAGCGCGAGGCCGCGAGGCAAACACGTGAGATGGAGACGATCTACGAGGCCGAGCGGAGTTCTATGATGAAGGAAAAGGAAGAGATGGCGAATCGGGAAGAGGAGATGCAGGCAGTGATAAAGCGGCTAAAGGACAGTCTTGCGAACAAGAACGCCAATCCTAGCGAAGACGAAAGTCGCGCATCAAGACAAGGTACGGATGCACTGTCACTCCTTACTCTCCCCCGTTCTCCAACCGTTTGCCGTTGCGTCAAAACGGCGCCGTTCCTTGGCCCGAGACTAACTGTGCCGTAGTGGAAGGCGGAAACTTCGCACCCCCATCTTCCCTCAACCGCAGCGACTCCCGAAACAACTCGAAGCTCCTTCTGCAAAAAGACAAACTCATAGAATCACTCCGCCTCGAGCTCGCCGAGGCCCAGATCAAGCTGGTTGAGTCAGAAAACCAGGGCGGCGGCCGGCTACAAGAGGTCGAGCGGCTATTGATGGAGGCCCGCATGGCCAATGCGCGGCTGATGGAGGACAATGAGAGCTATCAGCTGCTCCTACAAGAAAGGACCTTGAACGGCGAGTTTAAGAGTAGCCTTGCCTTTATGGGAGGCAGCGCCGCCAACGAAGACGCGCTGAAGGCCCTGGAAGGCCGCAATAGCGGGACCACGTTAGCTGATGAGCTATCCGAGGCGGTGGAGAACGAGGCTACGGATCAAGCGCGTCTAGAGGCTGATCTCAAAGCACTTAAGGAGGAGAACAAGGCGCTGGTTCTCTACATCGACAAGACTCTGGGCAAGGTCCTCGGGCACCCCGAGTTCATGGCCATCCTCGATCAATCTACGGCCGAGGAGAAGTCGTCGGCCAACAAGAACAAGGACCTGCCCCCACCTCCTCTGGAAAAGGATCAACAGTGGGCCGGCTCGTCCATCTTCCAGAGGGCCAAATTCACCGTAGCGGGGGCGGCCGCATCGAAGACCAGGCAGCGGCCCGTGTCGGTGATGCCCACGTCCACAAACTCGGTTCACAACAACCCGGAGACGGCACCTAAGATCCCCATCGGCAACCTTACCCGCTCCACCAGCGTTCGCCGTGCCAGGCCCATGAGCGAACAGTTCACCGGAGGACACGGCGGAACTAGCGGCCTGCTCGGCCAACGATACAGGGGTGCGGACGGGCCCGGCTCGCCCACGTTTAGCGAGCCCCGGCGGTCGCAGACCTACTTCGGCACCGCGGGCTCCCGGTCGCCGAGCGGCCAGCACGCGGCGGCGCCGTCGTCGGGTAACTTCCCCGGTATGAGGAGCGAGACGTCGAGCATGAGCGGGGACTCGGCGGACGTGGTTACGCCGCCGTCGCAGTCTCCGCCCCGCCACAGCGACAAGGGGACAACGTTCACGGGGAACAAGGTCAGGCCGCTGAGGCTCCTCCAGGAGCAGGAGCCGCCCAAGACCTCCGACACGAACAAGAGGGCCAGCTGGATTAACTGGTCTGGCTGGGGTCCCAAGAAGGACGAGGCGCCCCCGTCGGGTGCTATTGCTGAGTAGGGGGGAAGTTTGTATAGTTTTGATCTCATCCTTCTATTTTTCCTCAGTTGAAAATCTCCATCTTGGTATGATGATGCATGAGTATGTGGTTCCGGTCTTACACGTCTTGTTTACTTAGCATGCCGTTTTCTAATTCTAAATTTCATCACGTGACGGGATGAATCATCCTACTCTCGCCATGGGAGGAAATGGATCCAATGCCCTTATGGAAATAGGACAGCGTTGGGGAAGAAGGTGAGGGGGGGTGGTTGGACCTCCCCTTCCCGCTCAAGCAAACAAATCCCGAAGCTCGGGTCGAACCTCTATACTGGGAAGGAGAGGCCGAAGCAAAGAAACCGCGCAAGACACAGGTAGACACGATGAGAGGTTCTCGCCAGCCACGTCTGCATAATGGCGTTCTCCCCCCCGTGGAGAGATATCCTTACACGTGTTGAGCGTACTGATGTGGCATGACAGCATCCAGCGCCGTGGCCTGCAAGGTCAAAGTAGAAAAGAGGAGCGCTGCAAGGCGCTGTAGGCCGGGCATTACGGGGAAGGGAAAGAGGAGGGGGGTGTACGGGTGTGTAGTCTGGATCTTCTACTCATAGTTGGGTTCCTGCGCAATTTTTGGGGAAAGGAGCATTCTTAAGTTCATTGGGGGCCGAAGCTGGGGTTTACGTGGGGAACGAGGAGCGTGCGCGCGCATGAGGGATGCTGGAGATTCTTGGTTGGACGGGCATGTGGAGGGATCGACTCCATACGGGTAGATCGAGGTCTATTTGCGAAAAGGGAGGGTGGGTTATCCGTATGTGTGTTGTGTGTTGTGTGTTGGTGTCTATGCAGGCGGCGTTATTGCGCTGGAGTATGTACGGGATGTGGTCCTATGTTCTCCGTTGGCTCTGTGAAAAGCTCAGAGCTCACATCCCACATCCATAGTCGGCCAGGGGGGGGGCGGGAGCGCGTGGATGGGTGATCCGGGAGGAGATGGAAGGGGCGAAAGGGGGAAGGGGGAAGGGGAAAGGGCTGGTGGAGGGGAGTTTCGGTCTTGGGATGGGTGGGATTTGTAATGTCTCGTGGTGTTTCAGGGGCATATTAACTCCTTAGGGATGGGTATTAACTATTATTATTATCTCCAAGTTCCAGGGTTGAGCGCCAACCCTTTGGCTGCAACAAGCATCCCGTTGTGTCCGAACTGCTGACCGCAACATCTGTCGTGTTATCGGAGTCTTTCCTCTGAGGAGTACACGGATGTTGCCTTCGCGCAGCTTGACTCACCTTGCCCAGCCCCGGTAGTGTGCCCAATGGAAGCAGTCTAAGTTGTAGTTGACAGGTGCGGTGCGCGATAGAGAGGATGGGAAAAAGGGCTGTGGTCCTAACAATAGCAAAAGAGCGCCGTGCAGGTCCGACGGCGACGGCCTGGGGATTGAGGAAGGATGACAGGATGGCCGTTATGTGATGTGATGTGACGCTTCTTGCTATTCTAGCTTTTCTCCGTTGCTCTTTCCTCTGCTGCTCACTTGTACAAGTAACCCTGCCCAGCAATGACATGACATCCTCACGACTCGCGGGCCTAAACTCAAGCCAAACAAAGCTCACGCCCCCTCCGAGGACACCGAGGTTCGAGAAATCTTCAAGAAGATGGTCCTCGTTGCGAATATAGTATGGCCGCCCCGAAGAAGAAAAAGGAAGAATAAAGGGCCGACACTCCCGTCACACTACAGACTTGTTTCGGTCACATTATCCACTTTCCCTCCCTCTCTCCCCCGCCCGCATCAAAATAGAACAATGAACCACGGGCGGGCCCATTCGCTGGCAATTGGGGGGTTACAGCCACCCCATCCACTGATACTTGGCCACCTGTGAGAGGTCCGAAAGCCAAAAAGAACGGAAGGGGGGGAAACGGTTGCAGCCTAATTCTCGCCCTCCCGTCTCCCGCTTCCCGCCGCCTCCCACCTCCAGCGGCAGCAAATCTTGCAGCCGTTCCCGACGTCTGATGTTGTCAGAGTGATGCAGCGGCACCTCCCTTCCCTCCCCTGCCGCCCCGTCCCGTCCGTCCGCCAGCATTATAATACAGGGACGGGACCGGTAGGTCTTGCTGGAGGCGAGCTACGAGGAGAGAGGGGAAGGAGGGGAAAGGCGGAGGGGAGAGGCGGGGGGAGGTCAACCCCGCCTCGTGCCCGTTCGCTGCCGAAATGCCTGATCCTCAGGATCACTAATGCTTGCCTGGTCCCTTATGGGGCATTCGCGGTTGACAAACACTCTATAGGAAGCGAGACAACTAGCGAAAGTACGGTGGAGACTGGGGAGTGGAGAGTGGTGAACAGATGGAAACGTCCGGGACGGACGGGAAGTCCCATGCTTTCCGAGACAGCGCCGGAGGGAATATTAGAACCGTCGCGATTTTCCCTCACCGACTGGCTTTGCTACGACTACTCATGCTTGTACGAGTAATATACCCATCGTCTCCTAAAGTCTGGAGGGGGGGCAGTGTAGCAACAATACCACTCCTACAAGGTGGTACTGTGAGGGTTATTGCTCATATCACTTCGGGTTTGAGTACTAAAACAAGTACTTGTACACAATCTCCACTTGTTACGGAGCAGAGCCCAGGACAGTGGATGGACTGGACACACCCGAGCCGGAGCGCACGGCAGATCAACCGAGCTCCCGAGGAGTGAAGACGGTTCGAAACGGGCCCCATAATTATTACCGAGAATTGGCCTAACGAGCACGCACGAGATTTTGCCACGGAGATTGATGTCGCCTCGTTCCGTGCCCTTCTGGAACATCGCTCCACTCATCCGTGTACCCACCACCACTAGCCCACCACCCACCACCCACCGGAGCCGGGCCAAAATTCCTGCCAGGACCGCGCCCGCTAAATATGGGGCCAGGAGGGGAGCAAGCACCCACACCTCCACTAACGGGGTTCACTAAACGAGCTGGGGGCAGCCCCTGGGAGGCTCGCCTCCTGGCCCCTCTCGCTGCCTAGTTACGAGTCCTCGTATGAGAGGAATAGGGGCCAGGAAGCCCCCGCCAGGCCCTGCAGTTGATCCATTCATAACCCCCTAACATGCGTGGCAAGGGGGTTAATGCAAATATACTAGAAGTTCGCATACTGACCCACCGGTTCCTGCTCGCACTTGGAGAGTCGGTGAGGGAGATATCGGGAGGTTTCCGCGGGTCACGAGCATGGAGATGGGGAGAAAAGGGGAATACGAGAAGGGAGAAAAGGGGGAAAGGGGAAGATGAGGAAAACAAAATAAATCACACCCCCACCCAACCCCGGTACGACTTCCTGGGCGCTGGGGATGCTCTTCGCTGCCTCCCTTTCTGAGCGAAGCTCGTGACCTGAGGCGGTCAGCTTGCTCAACAGAAAATCAAATTTGGCGCAATACCCTGTGCTTGTTGCCTGAGCCGGAAGGACAGGGGCGGGGTGCCAGGTTGGGAACTGCTGGACGAACCATCTCCTTGCTTGCAAGGGATCCTCAATCCAGTCAGTTGGGTCGCCCCATTCATTCGGTGCGAGGCGTGGCACGGGGAACGTCGTCCGGGGCTTAGCGGCGTTTCTGGGATTGGCGAAGGGAATGCTGCTTTTGTCAACAGAGGCGTCTTGAAGGCGTTTTCTTCTGTTCGGACCTTTTCTTCTCTTCAGAGACGGAGGGTTAATAATACGTTATACAGGGGGGCTGGAAAGGTGATAGCTCCAGTCGACAGTGTGTAACGATACGAACTTGAACTCACTCAAGGAAAAAGCGGTCGTGGTGGGATATTTTCGACATAATTGCGGACCAATACTTGGGAGTACCAGAGGATGGAGCAGGAATAATACTCATCCTCGTACAACACAGGCTGACATCGAGCTTTGTGCATCTCCGCCGCTCACAGGATACACGAGACCAGGTCGCCGACCCTCGTCCTCCACTCCGGGCGATCATCTCCCATGAGAGAAATTTCAGGAAAACTTCGCCTTCGGCGGAAGCCAGTGGTGTCAGGAACAAGACTGGCGTGTGCAGAGAGTCATGCAGGATATGAAGATGGGTACCAATGAAAGCTCTTGAACAAGGGTACCCCCCTGGCGCAGACTCGTGGCACCAGATAGAGCCGGCAGGGAGGACGGGGAAAATCCCGCTAATACCTACTGGATGACTCCGCCCAGAAATTGGGACACACCTTGCGGCAGGTTGAACTTAGTACCAGACCATGGAAGGGAGATGAAGGCCTGTACTCGTGGCAAACTTGGGGACATAGGGGACGTTCAGGCAGGGACAAGACTAATCCCGAACCGAAAGATCAGGAACAGCCGCCGTGGCCTGGTGTGAAAAATTCATCGATACGGAAGGTGCAACCTCGATAACGGGAATCCCGACAGTACTTTCGAGGTGAAATGTACCTGGTGTACCCCTCCACAGTATTGCCGAAGTGCGGAGATCCGGCAACCCGGGATGTATATGCTACATGTGCGTTTTGTGCCTTCTCGATCCCTGCGGTTTCTCCTTGCTTCCTTGCTGATATTGATGGAGACGAGCATCATCAGTGAAGTCATTATGGGTGCCTGCTTGGCTAGAGCAGTGGGACGAGGACGACATCGGCGGGCGCGAGACCCCGTCCTCGTAAGCAGCAGTAAATTCTGATCATCTCAGCATTGGAAATTGTCCCTACCCATGGGGTGATGCTCTCTGTCATTCATTGCGTCCGGAGAATTCTGCCGCTGCCGTCGCATTCTGTTCGGCCGCCCCAATGTGGAACAACAAATCAGGCCAACGTCACTGGAACATTACCTGGACCAGAGAAGGACTGCCACGTCTTGGGCGTCGGTCGACCCCCCATAAATGACTTCCCACCCCCAAAGCCACCCTCCCTCTTGAAACCTGCACCCGTACAATCATATGTTACTGTACGGTACTTTTACCCTTATAATATGTGTATTAGGGACTTCCAAAGTACCTTCGAAATTTTACCGGACCCCATGGATTAGGTACCACCCCTCTGCATAAAACCCGTTCCTATCACTGTCCAAGTACCCTACCCCAGTCCGTCCCGTCGTCACCCATTTGCCAGTGCAGCATCATACGCCAACACCACGGTACTTGGTGCACACAATAATAATATCCATCCATCTCAAGCTGCACCTCCCGACACAAATACACCCCACCTCCATTCGGCTTGGCCCAAGAACCATAAACAGGTACGAGCACTCGTACGTACTATTTTCGCACACCCATCCGCCCCCCCGACACCAAATTCCGACAACCTGCAGAACCTAAACCAGACACCTCCCCTCGAATCGGAATCAGACTCGCGCGCCCAGACTATTCACTCACACTCTCTCCCTCAAAATTCCCCATCCGCGTCCGTCCAATCCACACTTCTTCCTCAATCTCCAGTTTTCACTTTCAAGTCGCCGTCCGTCGCCTTTCAATCCCAAACCACACTTTACGTCTCGCCTGACACCTGTGTCTCTCCATTACTACCTGGGTGTGCGGATAGAGAGGCCCGGAAACAACCAACCTCACCAGCTCGACCGTATCCAACAGGCCGCACCACGATCCTTCCTCGATCCACCACCGTTTGTTTACGGAACATACTCGACTCGCCTCAATCCCGATACGCCGCGTTACCTTACACCCAGATTCGAGACCGAAGCTCAATCGATGCTCACACCTTTTCGCCATCGCGCATTGATTCCTACGGTACCCACCCGAGCAACATGACTTGTAGCTTTCCTGCGACAACGAGTTAATCCGTCTTGTCTGCTCGGAGGATCCCGGTGTGGTTCTCGATAACGAGTACCGGTTCCTCCTCCACCACATGCGACTTGCGTAGTAGTCATGGACAAATCGCCAAATATAATAGGCGACATGGCGGACTCCACCCACTCCTACAACAACGCGCAGAACTCATACACCTCTGCCCACCCCCCGTCCGTGGCTTCCTCTTCCTCGCTCGGAGACGAGAAGAACGCCTCGAGGCAATCATCAGCGGGTAATTCCGTCGCACCTAGTCCTCTGGGATCTCGAGACCCTTCTCCGATTCGACCTCAGCGACCGTCGGCCCCCACAAGACCGTCGTACACTCGCAGCCGGCCTCGGAAAAACGGTGTCATTGAAACCAGCCCGACCCGTCTGTCGCGATCTGGCGTCTCCCAACCCCAAGGGACCTCCAGGATATTATCCGCCATCAACACACCCCCGCTGCACCCTGGCGCCCAGGACTCGAACCCAAGAGGCTCCGCGCCCCAGAAGTCTACTGCCAGCACCGATCAGGCGAGGAATACCGCCCCTAGGTGGCCCGTCTCGCCACGTCTTCGATCTCCTCCTCCGCAGCTCAACAGACCGTCGATATCTCACGTCCAGAGCCGACGTGGTGATCAGGACTCTGCGAACGCCGGCGCTGTCCGCGCCGCTGGCGCCTCCCCTACTCCTCCCGATCTGACTCCGATGTCAGAGAGTGAATCCGAGGAAATTCAGCTCCAGTCTGGCCTCCGAACCCCGGCGCACGGTTCTACCCTAGAGACGGTTCAAGAAGTTAGCCTTCCCAACTCGCCCAAATTCGTCACCGATGCTGCCATGGAACAAGTGAAGGAAAAATTGGCCTCGGAGCTAGCGACCCAGTCCGAAGGTGGTTATGCGGCGGACGTCAAGACCTTGCGAGCCAGGCCAGGCTTCTACCTCGCGGAAAGTGGAAGCGAGAGCGGCAGCATGAAGGTTGAAGGCAGGAAAGCCCCGGCAGGAGTACCGGCCCCGCCTCCTCCTATGTCAAGACAATCGAGCTCCATGTCGACTATGGCTAGCAAGACTAAGCCGGACGGATCGACGCAGAACATGACAGTAGAAACCGAGACTGTCGTGTCGGTTCCAAATGTTGCCCTAGCCCCTGCCGGCCAACAGGGCGGAAGTGGTACGCTGAAGACAAGGCCAAGCGCGGAAACGATCAAGCCGAAGAAAGAAAAGAGGAAGAGCACCCGGAAACAGGCCGTGGTACCTTCTGGCGCTGGTGAGAATCAATCCTCCTACTCAATGAACCATATCATCTCCCCGACATTGCTCCATCCTCCCCATTCCCCCTCCCATCCACCAACATTATCATCGTCCTCATCGCCTACATCATCGCATGGTCAAGGGCGAGCAGTTCATGGACGCTGGAGCCCCACCGGGCCGCCCTCCCCTCCTACCAGAGCACCTAGTCTACCGCTTTTTTATCCCATGAACTATTTGCTAACCAGTCTGCGCACAGCCTCCTCGAAGGCGGAGATCTTCGAAGCCAAGGTTGCCAGCGCTGTTGACGAGGCTGACGACTCGGACTCGGAAGAAACATTTGTTTACGACTCAAACCCTCCGGAAGGTCCGCGACGGTTCCATTCGCGAACGCCCAGCGCCACTTCGATGATGAGCCAGGCCGATCGGTCCGCCATGCGATCTATCCATAGCGTAATCGAGAGTGCTGGCCCGCCCATGACTACCAGGAAGAACATGAAGTTCGCCAACACGCTGAACAACGGCGGCAGTGAGCCCTACACACCGGAAGATGACAACAAGGGCACCGGCCGTAGCAATGCTGGGTCCGGCCGGGGAACCGGAAGGCACCATCACCATGTCGGGCGCTGGGGTCGTGGCAGCCACACTTCGTTGTTTGACAACGAATCGCCGTTCCCTTCAGCCTCGCGACCCAAGTTTTCTACTGCGAATTCGAGGCAATCGTCACAGCCGCCGAGCCCGAGGAACCAGTTCCCTCGCGGAGGCCCTAGTAGCAAAAGACCTACGATACCCATGTCGAATAGCTATGACCTAGATGACACTACCGGCGCCGATGATGAGCGAACACCGCTCATGTTCGCGGGATCGGGGGCGCGCTCGTATAGGTCCACTAGGAGCCGGCGTGGCACGTTATCTCATCGCCAGCTCGAGGCTCAGTCGTACCGCTCCGGGCCGTCTTATTTGAACCGCCTTGCGGCCTGTCTCGTCGTTACGATGATGGTACTTCTCGTCGTTACCGGCGCCATCAGCTTCATGTTTGCCACGTCTCAGCCTTTGACAAACATCGAGCTTACGGACATTCACAACGTCATCGCCAGTGAGCCCGAGCTTATGTTTGATCTCACTGTCCAGGCCCACAATCCCAATATTGTGGTCATTGCCATCGACAATGCGAACCTGGAGATCTTTGCGAAGTCGATCCACGCCGGGTCGGACTCGGAATGGTGGAAATACCCCAACGGCCCTCCGGAAGGTGATGATAGCACCCGCGGCGACGGAGAAACGGACGTGCATATCAGCGATGACCCTCCGACTGATATGCCGGATGATGATGCCGCTCCAAATATGCGGCTCGGGACCATCACCGAGTTTGACAGCCCTCTCACGTTTGAGGGATCCTTCTTCCACAAGGGAAAGTCGGCCTCAACCGGCGGAATGAGACTCCAGTTACCGGGCAACCAAACTGCCGGCGGTTCCGAGCGCTGGGGTCGCATTTTGCAAGATGAATTTGACCTGATCATTAAGGGCATTGTGAAGTATAACTTGCCCTTGAGTCAGAGAGTCAGGACCGCGTCCATCTCTGGCCGGACGACGGTGAAGCCAAACTCAGCCAACGATCCTGACCTGAAGCCCAATTCGACTCGGCTAGCGTTGGGCGGTTAGTCTAAGTCGTTGGGCTGGATCCAAAACTGTGAGATCATCATCCATCTCTGGAAGACAATGATCCGACTTAACTAGCCCATCACCCATTTCCTTTGTACCTAACGAATTTCCTTTGTTTCATCAAGCGAGCATAGCATGGCATACTTGGGTCACAGCCCGCCGGCGTTAGACGAAAAAGAAGACTCCATCAATGGATTAGGGGAGATGACCCCATCATGTACGGCCTGAGAGGGGGATATACAAAATGGCCCATTATTTGCCCTTGGTTACGAACAGTTTATTCACAATACCCACTTTGGTTTTCGGCTGCGATTCTTTTTGCTCTTCTGGTGTTTCCATTCATCCTTGTCATTTGAGACTTATGACCTAACGCTTGATATTCGCCGTCCCCTTCTGCTCGTCCGTTCTGCATACCCAACTGCTTACCCTCCCTTCGACCTTAAAATGCCACTGTCTTTGTACGGCGCCTTCTACGGTTTCCCGACTCGACGAGGATTAGAGTCGGTTACATCACTGAGTTGACATTCCCGTTACCCCTGAAGAAGCTCAGGGCACCACCCCGATTCCTGGAACAATGGATTGGAACGTGACGGATGAGTTGACAAAACAGGGGCTGTGTTGAATATTCATTCATCCAGCATCCCGATCCTGTCTTCTGCCCACCCTCGTGTTATGGAACTGACCATCGCTCGTCCTATCTCCTTTGTCTTTCCCCCTTTTGCGCTTTTCCGCCCTTGTTTTCTTCGAGGTATCTTCCGTTAAATGGAAACGAAGTGTGGCGCGGCTTTCTGCACTTTGTAGCGAAACCGGAATCGTCACCGGGTAGCGGAGAGGTTTACGCGTGGATGTGTTCGTTGGGGGTGTTCCCTCATGGGTTTGGACGGGGATAGGGAGGCCACCATCGAGGGAAGGGACAGAGAAGAAGGACCAGGTGGGAGACAGATAGTAAAAGAAAAGGGGGTGGTGATCGGGTGTATTGGCGAGGCTAGGGAGCCGGGGTAACGGTCGTGTCTCCGAACGAGTTGGACGGTATTATACCTAGCTCGGTGCACAGACGGAGGATAATAAATCAATAAACATGAAAATTACGAAAGAACGATCAGAACCTTGCTATTTACATGTATGCTTCGATCTCCGCATCGTGAGAACAGTGTTGCACGCCCTGGAGGCAAAGTGCCGGTCAGCAGCTGCCAGCTGTGACCTACTGGACATGGTGACATGACTGCTCAATCGTTCCGCGTCGCACTGTGCAAAGTCAAGATCTTGCACCCACCGATGTTCAACCTAAACCCAGTACGAGTAGGCAAACATCAACAGCCTGGTGAATCTTTAATCTAGCCTTGCCGGTCTGAAAGACGGATTAACGACCGAAACCAACCACCCTCTATTTCCGACGAGAATCGCTGGTACCACGCCAAGCGGAGTGAAAGCAGACTGAAAAGTGCGTATCCCGATTTACTCGGCGATATCAAAGCTCATCACATTCCTTGCATCTACCTAGTGTAGTGGCCTCGAGACACGCTCCCCGTCGATTATCTGGGGACGGGCGGTACGAGAACAACGCGATAGGAGACTAAAACCACGGATCGCAAATACGAAGATCACATAAGTCGGAGACACACCTCGAGCGACAATGGCGAGCCGACGCGACTTTCTGAATCAGCCAGCGCCCGAGAACTACGTCGCCGGTCTGGGCCGTGGCGCGACCGGTTTCACGACACGGTCGGATCTAGGACCAGCAAGGGAGGGCCCTAGCGAGGACCAGATCAAGGAGGTCGTAGCAAAGCGTGCCGCTGCGCTACGTGGCGAGGGGAAGCAGGATGGGGACGATAATAACGACGCTGAGAGGTTCCAGGACCCCGATAACGAGGTGGGACTGTTCGCCGGAGGAATATACGACAAGGAGGATGAGGAAGCGGACCAGATATGGGAGTGGGTAGACGAGAAAATGGCGAGGAGGAGGAAGACGCAGCGCGAGGCCAGGGAGGCGGCGGAGAGGGAGGAGTACGAGAGGATGAACCCCAAGATCCAGGCGCAGTTCGCGGACTTGAAGAGGGCCCTGGGCACGGTGACGGACGAGGAGTGGTCGAACCTACCCGAGGTCGGCGACCTCACGGGGAAGAACAGGAGGGCGAAGCAGCAACTGCGGCAAAGGTTCTACGCGGTGCCCGACAGCGTCTTGGCCGCGGCGAGCGACTCTACGGAAATGACGACGACAGTGGCCGAGGACGGCACGAGTACGGGGGCGGATGCTGCTGACGGCACGATGACGAACTTCGCCAAGATCGGCGCGGCGCGAGACAAGGTGCTCAAGGTTAGGCTGGACCAGGCTTCGCAAAACGGAGGCGAGTCCTCCACCGGCACGTCCACGAGCATCGACCCCCAGGGCTACATTACGAGTCTGAACAGGCGCGCGCTCACGGAAGCGCAGGCGCAGGTCGGAGACATCAACAGGGTGCGGGAGCTGCTGCAGTCCGTCATCAAGACCAACCCCAATAACCCCCTCGGGTGGATCGCCGCCGCGAGGCTCGAGGAGCTTGCGGGGAAGACTGTGACGGCGCGGAAAGTCATCGCCGAGGGGTGCAAGAACCGGCCGAAGAGTGAGGACGTCTGGCTTGAGAACATCCGGCTCAACGAGGGGCAGAACGCCAAGATTATCGCCGCCGAGGCGATTAAGCATAACGGGAGGTCGGTGAGGCTCTGGATCGAAGCCATGAAGCTCGAGACGCTACCCAGCGCAAAGAAGAGGGTGATCCGGCAGGCCCTCGATCACATCCCCGAGTCCGAGGTACTGTGGAAGGAGGCGGTCAACCTCGAAGAAGACCCTGATAACGCAAAGATCCTGCTGGCCAAAGCGACGGAACTCATCCCACTGTCCGTTGACCTTTGGCTAGCGCTCGCCCGCCTAGAGTCCCCAGAGAACGCCCAAAAGGTGCTCAACAAGGCCCGGAAGGCCGTGCCTACGTCGCATGAGATCTGGATTGCCGCCGCCCGCCTGCAGGAGCAGCTGGGCGAGGGGGCAAAGGTCAACGTCATGAAGCGTGCGGTACAGGTCCTGGCCAAGGAGTCAGCCATGCCTAAGCGTGAAGAATGGATCGCCGAGGCGGAGAAGTGCGAGGAGGAGGGCGCCATCATAACGTGCGGAAACATCATCCGAGAGACGCTAGGGTGGGGTCTCGACGAGGACGACGACCGGAAGGACACGTGGATGAAGGACGCTAGGTCCAGCGTGGCGCGGGGCATGTACGAGACGGCGCGGGCCATCTACTCGTACGCGCTGCGGGTCTTCGTCAACAGCAAGACGCTGTGGATGGAGGCGGCGGACCTGGAGAGGCACCACGGCACGAAGCAGTCGCTCTGGGACGTGCTGGAGAAGGCGGTAGAGGCGTGCCCGAAGAGCGAGGTGCTCTGGATGATGCTCGCCAAGGAGAAGTGGCAGGCGGGGGAGATCAACGCGTCGCGGCACGTCCTGGCGCGGGCGTTCAAGCAGAACCCCAACAACGAGGACATCTGGCTCGCGGCGGTGAAGCTCGAGGCGGAGAACGACAAGGTCGACGAGGCGAGGAAGCTGCTGGAGCTCGCGAGGGAACAGGCGCCGACGGACCGGGTGTGGATGAAGAGCGTCGTGTTCGAGCGGGTGCTGGGCGAGAGCGAGGCGGCGCTGAACCTGGTGCTGAAGGCGCTCCAGTTCTTCCCGGGGGCGGCGAAGCTGTGGATGCTCAAGGGGCAGCTGTACGAGGACATGGGGATGACGGCGCAGGCCAGGGAGGCGTACTCGACGGGAGTCAAGGCGGTGCCCAAGTCGGCGGCGCTCTGGATCCTATACTCGCGGCTGGAGGAGGCGGCGGGGTCTGTGACCAAGGCGCGCAGCGTGCTGGACCGGGCGCGGTTGGCGGTGCCGAAGAACGCGGAGCTCTGGCGCGAGTCGGTGCGGGTGGAGCGGCGGGCGGGGAACATGGCGCAGGCGCGGAACGTGATGGCCAAGGCGCTGCAGGAGGTCCCGAAGAGCGGGCTGCTGTGGAGCGAGCAGATCTGGTTCCTCGAGCCGAGGACGCAGAGGCGGCCGAGGAGCCTGGAGGCCATCAAGAAGGTGGACACGGACCCGATACTGTTCGTGGCGGTAGCGAGGATCTTCTGGTCAGAGAGGAAGCTCGACAAGGCGCAGGGGTGGTTCGAGAAGGCGCTGGTGCTGGACAGCGACATTGGGGATACGTGGGGGTGGTATTACAAGTTCTTGATGCAGCACGGCACGGAGGTAAGTAGCTACGCGCCCCCTCCCTCCTTTCCCTCCCCCCTTTTCTGTCCACTCGCCTTCTAAGTTCTACCTTACTGACTGGTGCTCTTTGACGTACAGGAGAAGCGCGGGGAGGTCGTATCCAAGTGTGTGCTCAACGAGCCGCGGCACGGCGAGACGTGGCAGAGGATAGCGAAGGACCCGAAGAACGCGAGAAAGGGGGTCGAGGAGATCTTGAAGCTCGTCGCGGCGGAACTGGAGTAGATCTCAGGGTTGATAATACGCTTCACAGGTGGGGAGGCGGGGGACATGGGCTTTGTGAAATGGGACCATCCCGTCCTCTTGTGCACACATGTTGTTATTGGGCAAGCGTTGGGAATTTGGTAAGATTAAGACGAGACAATTAAAAATACCGACTCGTGTCGGAAACGAGGTTTCATGATGCCCTTTTGGTTTTGGACGCGTTGCGACATATATATACCACCCACACAAATTCCATTTCCAATATGCTTTCCTCCCCTCCTCCCCCCTTTCCTTCTTCAGTTTTTTTTTTATCACTTTGCGTTTCCGCTCCCGAACCAGCCCTTGGCCTTCTTGGCGGTCTCCTCGATCTTCTGGTCGGCCTTGTCGATTTCACGGAGGAGCTCGTTCTTTGTCCCCTTTGCGAATTCCTCGGCTCTCTTTGCGACCTTTTCGGCCTCGTGGGCCTAGTTTGGGGTGTTAGCTATAACCATGGTCGGAGGTAGGGGAAGAGCGGGAGAGTGAGCGGGCTAGGGGGCTAGGGGGCTAGGGGCTAGGGGTAGAGGGAGAGGGAGAGGGACAACAAAACGTACGGCCTCGTCTATTTTGGCGCCAGTCTCGCGGCCGTAAGTGGGCTTATTGGGGAAGGCCTTTGCATCGACTATTTTTACGAGGGTTAGCTAGGTAAGCTTCTCGGGAAAGAGAGAGATGGGGCGCAATGCGGGAACTCACTCTTCGCTTGCTTTGCCGCGGCGGAAGGGCTCCCGCCCGCCGTGTAGAGGTAGTATCCCACGCCGCCCGCAGCAGCGACGCCAAGGTAAAGGGGCACCTTCGAGCGCGACATCTTTGTGTTAAATGGGTTGGAATTTTTTTTGTATTGTTTGATGGATGTGTGGCTGGTGGGATGGGTTTTGGGGACGAGTTGATTCCTTTGGGGTGTTTTGTTCCGTGACTTTTCCCTCCCGTCTTTTTGGGGAGTTTCTGTCACATTTGGGGATTCCGGTCTCTTTATATGCCCGGGGTTCTTTTTACCTATTGGGCTACAAGTTCAGGGAATATAGGTGACCTTGGGCTGCTCCTACTACTTGGGGATGTTAGGTGGTTAGGTGATTGTTCGGTACCATGATCTGATGTCACTGTGCACGCACACAACACATGAACACATGACGTAGTTGGACAGGTGGAAGACTTACTACATGTAGGGAGGCGACAGAGGTCTACAGTGTATACTACTTACTCCCCCAGACAACATGGGAACAGCATGGTTCCACTAACATGGGTGAGCCTATCTGTTTCGCTCCTGATGTTCTCTTCACCTAGGAGCAGAGGGAAAGGGTGACACATGAATGACTTTTTTTTCTTCTTGCCTAACAGACATCGAGAGTCTCGATTGCCCGGAAGGATACATGTAGGATAGAATAGAAATAAACAATCTCCGGCCTCTCTCAGGGTCCGTCGAAAGCGTTTACTCCGTTCTGGAATCCCTTTGGGCGCGCAGTCCACGGGTGGAGAATGGGGAATGATTGGGGTCGTCGTGCATGACATCATACATGTAACTGCACTGCTCAATCCAAGCTATTTGCACTCATCGACCGTGCTGCGCTAACAAGCTTCTACTGAGCAACAGTATTTCCATGACCACCACAACACTACCAATTCCTATGCCAGCTTTAATACTGGGGAGTATGCTGGCAGGCAAGCATGGTACTTGTATGTAACACTAGTATCGAGTGCTGTGTTGTACGGAGTACAAGACACTATGTACATAGCTATGCACCTACAGAGTCCACACCATATGACTGCCTGTCGGTACTTTGTGCTTTAGGTTCATGTCCCACCAAATCGTCAGGACCAAGCACAGCCAAACGAAATAGAAAAGCGGAGCTCCACCACTTGAAGACAGCACAATACTACTACGACGTCACTAATCCGTCTCCATCATCAATCCCTGTCCGTCCCCTCGACCTAAATTCAGCTGCCCCAATTGTCCGCCTGTCCCTGCCTAGCTTCGCGCTGTGCGCATTCAGCTTCAGCATCGTGCTCAACCGCGGCCGACTAAACTCCTCTCTCTTCTATCTCTTCCTTCCTCTTTCCCTTTTCTGACTTCCTTTACCCTTTGCTTTTGGTCTTTGACCCCACCTCCTTGCTCCCAAGAAACGACACGCGCGGGCGCTATCCCGTCGTATCCTTTGCCTCCTTCCACCTTTCCGATCCCTTCAATTCAGAACTCGCCGTGCGCTCGCCACCGACTGCGCAATCAATCCTCCTCTTCTTCCCAACACTACGTATACCTAGCCCGGCAGACCACTGATTTCTCTCCTCCGCGAAAACGTAAAAAAAAGAACACCTCCGCCATGCCTAGTCGATCGAGCTAGCTGAAATGCCCAAACTGCACACCTCGCGTCGAGTCTCCGTCTTGAAAGAGAGCGACTACGACCACGAGATCGACCTCATCGACCATGACACCCCGCCTGCGAGCCCGCAGTCCGTTTCGAGGGGTGGAAGCATCGATTCATCCACAAAGTCGCCTCGTCCCTCGGGAGAAGTAGGACGTGTGCGTCGATATGTGAGCTCGATAAAGGGGAAAGGGAAAGGGAAAGGGAAGGCCGCCCAGGAAACGAGCGACGAGAGCGTGTCAAGCGGGACGCGTGCCTCCAAGCTTCCGAGCAAAGTGCCATCCGATGCCCTCCGCCGCCCGTCTATAGAGATACAAGGTAAGGAAGCAGAATAGCGGCTGGGTTTCTTGGGCCACACACCAACACCATACGTATACGATCTAGAGCCTAACTACTTGCGTAGAACCCACCCCGCACGAAATGCCGGGCCCGTCAACGCGTGACAGCCTAAGTAAAACCTCCACCGCCGAACAAGAAGCCGTCATCGATGTACTGTACGAGAATGAGCGCGGCGGCTTCCTCTGCGGCATCCCCCTCTTCTCCTCCAAGGCCCTGGGCAACCTTGACCCCTCCCCCTGGACCAATAGCTTCCACAAGGTGAGCCCGACGGACATACATACCGCCCAGGTCCCGGACCCGACTTGGGAGTGGGCCTGGCCCGAATGGCGCGTCCACCACCACGACGACGTCGATGAGGGCGGCTGGGAGTACTCGTTCATGTTTGCCAAGGCGTTCTCCTGGCACGGCCCGCGCTGGTGGAACTCCTTCGTGCGGCGGCGGGCGTGGATCCGGAAGAGGGTCAAGGTGAATACTCTCAACGCTGAGATGTCCGTGGGCACGATGACGACAGATCAGCGCATGCTCAACCCGGATTACTTCTCCGGCCGCCTGACCTCGGACCGGAGCCGCTCGCTGTCCCCCTCGCCGCGCGGTGGGGGGAGTAGGGCGAGCATCGCGAGCCGCCTGTCCGGCTCGGTGTCCGACGGCGGGTTCGACGTCTCGGCGCAGTCCATAGAGGACGTGGAGTCGCTTCTCTACGTCCTCCGCCGCGCGAGGATCGACCGCGAGAAGCTCGAGGCCGTGGGCATCTATGTCGAGCAAGGGGGTGACCTCCAGAACCTGGGGCTGAGGATGCATGACATCATGTCGATATTCGTCTTCCAGGCGTCGAGGAAATTGCTGCTCTCAAACCTCACCCAGTCACTCGACAAGACGATAGAGGCCCTCGGAGAGGAGGAGGAGAGTCCCGAGTCGAGGGAGCGGAGGGCTCACCTCGAGGCCGCCGTGAGGAGCGCGGACAAGGAGGTGCGGAGCCTGGCTTACTGGAGCGATATCAAGGGGATGGTGGAGAGCGGGGAGTCGGCTCACGCCGTTACGGGGGAGAAGGGCTGGGGAGAAGAGTGGCAGGGAGTAGATCAAAGCGGGCCGGCAGGCCCGCGGAGGGAGGACACACAGACCTAGACAGCGGAAAGATGTACCATCACTGACTGTAACCTTCGGTTTCTTTTTTATTCTTTCTTCGTTTTCGTGTCTCACATGATACCTCTAAACTTAGATATCTTTACGTCCACTGAAAATTTGCGCCGAACGAGCCAGATTCTCCATACCGGACGAAGTTTGGTCTTCAAGTCATATCCTTCGTCGCGCTGTACTCTCGTCAGTACGACTACGGTAACGAGTAAGGGAACATGAAGTGACTGGAGTATGTATGCGCGAATCCACGTGACGATATCAGTGACTGAGGTTTGCTGGTACGTACTCGCCGGATGCCAAGCTTTTAGAGGGACACCCTCGGATTAATATAGATCCGACAGCTGGATAACCGCCCCACCAGTCTCACCAGCCAATCAGAGAGGTCTTCTAACTTTTTTCTTGTTGAAATCTCCCCCCCATGAAATGGAAGAGTCGATTTCGCCTCAAGATAGGAACATCACAGCCTTTCGTCGCCATCGTCCTCTCATATCCGTTGATCGCCCCCCGCGTCCCGAACTGCCCGCACGTATCGAATAACACGCCGCGCCTCGATTTCCCCACCAGAGGCGATGAGTCTAGCCCATGCTGCCGGGAATTAAGGCACAATGGAGACACCGTCTATGGACCCTCGGGGCCATGGCGCGGTCTCCCGTGTCGCCCTCGCCATGCTCCCGCTGCAGCGCCCTGAGGCGGAGCTCTAGATGGTTGAGCTCCCTGACCCATGACCCCGTCATTGCGGCTTCAGGGGGCGGCACACCCGCGGTGAATACGTGGTCCAAGGCGCCCAACGTCGAGCGGATCCCGAACAAGACGCTCCGCATACCGAGGAACCCGGAGTTGGTGAAGCCGATGATGCCGTATCCGACAACGAGGCCAAACGAGAGGAGTAAGAGCGCGGTATACAAGAGCGCAGCGGCGCAGATCAGCCAGGAGAACCACTTGAAGTCCAAGAGGCTGAAGGTGCCGTCTTGGAAGGACACGCTACAGGTGCTAGAGAGTCGGACGCCGAAGAGGACTCACGGGTGGAAGAAGGACGCGTTAAAAATTGTGATACCCGCCGAATTCGTCAAGGAATTTACGACAAACCTCGACAACAACATATGGGACATACACGACCGGACTTCCGCCGAAGTTAATTTCTACAAGGGGACGGAAGGGGACGGCCGCTCGGCCATCCTCCTGAGTGGCGACGATGTCGCGGTACGCGATGCCGCCGAAATAATAAAGGGCGTATGCGAGGACGCCCAGCTAGTCCTACCAGACCCGTCGAACCCGGGCGCACCCCTGCTGCGCGGAGATCCTGAGATGGCCAAGGAGATCTGTATTCCCAGCAAGGTGACGCACCAGCCACGCATCCTGATGAAGGTCAGGAAATCAGCGTTTATCTGGAACCATCGCCTCGAGGATATCCCCAAGCCGCAGGTGTGGGACCAGTTCTCATTCATGAGTTACATCCGCACGCTCAGCCTCGTGAAGCTGCGGCCGCACCGGGCCATCGAATTCTACGGCACGCCCCAGGCCGCGATCGAGGTCAAGATGGTGCTGATCCACGAGGCCTTCAGAGACAGGAGCGCGGCCGACGCGTTAACCGTCACGGCGTTCAAGATGGCCCTCGAGTGCATGGAGGAGAAGGGCCTCGCCTTCCGGGCCCACGCCCGCCGCCTCTTCACGCAGCTACAGATACGCCGGCTCCCGTTCGACATCGACGTCTTCAACAAGTTCCTTTTCGGATCCGCGCGGGCCCGCGACCTCCCGGGCTTCAACAACATGCTCGACTTCATGGCGGACTACGACTGCCACCCCAACTATAAGACGTGGAGGCTCTTCCTCCAGATGGTGCCCGACGAGCAGGCGAAGCGCACGGTCGTGCGCGCCATGGACAGGATCGGGCTCCTCCACAACCCCCACGCCGTCAGCGACATAGTCCGGGAGCTCGCGGGCTTCGACATGCACCGCGCCGTCGAGGCCGGCAAGGACGCCAAGACGTTCTGCCGCGAGATGGACGCTGCCTACGGGCCCACGTGGCCCTCCGTGACGGCCCTCAACCGGTTGCTGCACGTGTGCGGCAACTTCGCCCGCCCCGACATGTGCGAGGAGCTCCTCGACCACTTCCGGGAGGAGTACCGGAGGCTACCCGACCTAAAGACCTTCGTTACCCTGACCTCCGCCATGCGCGCGACGAACAACTTCCCCGGCGCGCTCTCGGTGCTCCGCCGCCTCGAGAAGCAGGAGTGGTCACACAAGACGTACCACCTGTACCGCGACATCTTCACCCTCGCGTGGCACCGGCGCCTGCCCAACGTCATGGCCGTCATCTGGGCCTACGCCTGCCTCGACGAGGCGACGTCCTTCGGCATGCGGTTCCGCGTCGGGAGCCACCTC
The DNA here is from genome assembly GCA_900312665.1 of Cephalotrichum gorgonifer. NCBI lineage: Eukaryota > Fungi > Ascomycota > Sordariomycetes > Microascales > Microascaceae > Cephalotrichum > Cephalotrichum gorgonifer. The sequence continues at coordinate 2,899,110 of ONZQ02000001.1, forward strand.
AGCCGCCCCGGGTACCGGATGTCGCCCGGCTTCGGGGGGCCGGACACCGAGGAGGTCTACCGCACCTTTGCGGCGCCGGGCTACGTGCCCGTCCAGCTGAGGGCCGCGCTGACGGAGGAGCTGCTGGAGCACCCGGAGCAGGAGAGGCACCTGGGCGCCGTGGTGGCGAAGCTCTTCCGCGTGGTGTGGAGCGGGTCCAGGCCCACGGTGCCGCTGTCGGAGCTGATCGACAAGGCGTGGGAGGTGGACAAGAAGCTCATCGCGAAGCGCCAGGCGCTCGGCGATAAGCCGGGCTCGCACGTCGTGTCCATAAAGGGCGAGCTGCCGGCGACGGCGGCGCCGGGGGGCGGCGAGCCGGTGATGGAGATACCGATAAGGTGGGCCAAGGAGGGCGGGGGCGAGGAGGTGGTCAGCCTGCCGCTCACGACGGAGGCGATCGTGCATAACTACGACGAGGCGTGGTATAAGGACGTCGCCTCCCACCCGCTCATGAGGTACGAGCCCGGCCGGTGCGAGATATTACCCCGGGGGCAAGGCGTGTCCTCCGAGGATGTAGTGGGTGAGAAAGAGCGATAACCGCGCCGGGGGGGAAGGGGATGAGGGGGAGAGCGCAGGGTGTAGGCTGAAATGTATGTAGATAGGCTGTATGTATGTGGAAGAAGGGGAGGGACGGTGGGGTTTTATTTTGTTCCCTCCCGTGTATACTACTTACTGAATAGACGGGGCAAAGACCAAACGAGGATACATTATCTGGTTTTTCTGACCTGGAGCAAATGGCATAGTGGTGCGTGTGGGAGTTTTATTCCGCGGGGATTGGGGAAACGCAAAAACACACTCCTGTTGTATATACTTAACTTTATAGGCATCCGTGATGGATATCTTCTCTGGCGTCTCCCTTCTTCCTTTCTCCTTTTTCTCCTTCTATTGTTCCCCCCTTCCCGCCTGCTCTTACTCTTAACTCTTGCTCTCAGGACGTTAGACGTTTACCGTTGCAACCCCTGCAGAGGTGTGATCTGACGGGCTTGTCCCATCGTTCTCGTCTTACACCCCCCCCCCCCCCCTTTCCTTTGGCTACGGGCATCTTGTTCCCCGAGTACTCTCCCTCGGCGGGCGATACTCGAGACAGACGAGACCGTGGTGTGTAGTCCAAAGGACGCGGCTTAGCCCCCCGTCCCTCCTCCAAACTTAACCCCAACCCCATCATGCAAGTTACGAGGCCCGGAAACACAAGACTTCAATCAAACTTCGAATGTTCTCCCGCCTCCTATAAATCGTGGCCAAATAGAAGCCTTGTTACCCACATAATCCCTCCCAGTGGACGATTTCCCACATTTCCCACCTCCCACCTCCCTCATACCAGCCCCCCTTTCCCCCCTTCCTAGGCAACACAAGGATAAAATGGCGGGCAGACACATCAAAGAGAAAAAAAGGGGGAAAGGGGGGGGGGGGAGGACAAGAAGAAGAAGAAGANANA
>ONZQ02000001.1:2900810-2925032 GCA_900312665.1 Cephalotrichum gorgonifer
GGGGGGGGAAGGGGACAAGAAGAAGAAGAAGAAGAAGAAGAAGAAGAAGAAGCAGGAATGGTAGGGGAACAAAGGGAGGAACAGCAAGGAGGGAGAATAATAAAGGTAAAATCATTTCGTTTGCCACAAGACTCAAAACACAAAAAATGCCCGTAAAGACCCCCCGCCCCTTGACGCACCACCTTACAAAAGAATCCCCATCCCCAAGCCCGTCCGCCCCTCCCCTTTGTAAAGATCAGTTCACCGGAACCCCACTGCTTTCATGTCTTGACCCAGTAGCGTCCAGTCCAGTCCAGTCCGTTTCCCTCATGTACCCATCACCCCCTGTATCCATTCGCGCCTCTCGTCTTCGGCCTTTCGCTTCTCCTCGCCCCTCCGCCGCCGACGGAACGAACTATCCCATCTTGACGTCGGCATCCGCCTTCTCTTCCGTGCTCTTGGGGGTATCCGCGGGTCCTTCCTTCTCCCCGTTCGTCTTTTCCCCCTCGGCGGCGGCGCCGTCCTTGTTCTCCCCCTTGCTCACCTGGGACTCCAGGTCCTTATCCTCGTCCGTGACGTCGAGCATGTCCGCGTCGGAGGCCGAGCTAGTTACCACCTCGGTGCCGTCCCCGAGAAAGATGACGCGGCCGCGCTGGCCAGTGGCCAGGCCGATCGGGTGGTTTCTTTGCGGGTCGGGGAACGAGGAGTGCGGGTCCATGTCGTAGCCGCTGTCACTCTCATCGTAGTTGTGGTGGACACCGGGGCCACGGAACTCGGCTGGAGAAGGTGGGAAAAAACGAGGTATTAGTTAAGCTGGTCTCTTTCTCTTTTCTTTTCTTGGTGGCTCGCCTGGGTATTCTCACTGTCCCATACCCACCTCCACCCCCCGGTTTACTTTTCGTCCAAGACAGGAGAGGGGAAGAGAGCGGGTTGACGAGAGAGAAAAACAAGTAAGGACATAATAATGGGGGAAACAAGGGGGTACGATACAGGGGCGGGCAGGTCAAGCCTGCTCTTTGGAAGCACTCGTACCATATTCGGGAGGGGCACATGGTCCGTCTCCGTTGGCTACCCGCCGGGCAATTTCCTCATACCACTCCTCCTTGCTCCTACCCCGAAGGAACCCAACAATAAGCATCGTCATGTTGTCGCAACCGACACCGCCGGTCTCCGAGTTGGAGGCGAGGCAGTTATCCATCATATTCTCGCAGATCTTGTCCAGGTCCTGCTTCGCCGCGATGCCGCGGCGGACGAACTCGACAACTGACTGAGACGATTGACAGTCCCAGATACCTTTAGAGAGAGTTTGATGTTAGCGTACGTTTCCCCTCCTTGAGAAATACCCTACAAACCGACGAGAAGAGTTACTTACCGTCGCAGGCGAGGACGAGGAACTCATCGTCATCGGTTATGTCGTGCTCCGAGACGTCGGGGTAGGCCGTCACTATCTGGGCCTCGGGGGACAGGCCAGCGCTCTTCTTGAACTCGAAATCTCCGATGGCCCTCGAGAGGGCAAGGTTTCCGTTCACTCGACCGAAATCGACGAAGCCGCCGGCGGCATTGATACGGGCCTTTTCGGCTAGAGGGGGAAATAAAACGTTAGCAGATAGAAGGTAGACGGGCACGCCTCGCGGTGTGGCCAGAGCAAGACAGCCAGGACAGGGCGGAAGGGATCAAGAGAGGTGCGGGCAGCTGGCATATGCGAGGATATACAGGGAGATATGGGGGAGAAGGCGCGGCTCTACGTACCTTCTAGCTGAGGCTTATGATCTTCCGACAGCGGCTTCGCGCGTCCCTTAATGCCAAGAACACCCCTGGAGTCGCCGGCATTGGCCTGTCGTACGCGGTCATCAGTCGGAGCGCTTTTCGGGTAAGATGGAAGGAATCCGTGGGGTTAGCGGATTCCTGAGGAGTTGGGACTGACAATGAAGATCTTGTCGTCGGTGATCAGCCCCACGCAAGCAGTGCAGCCGGAAACCTCCTCTTCGTACTTGGGGTCTATATGACACACGGTCGTTAGATCCAGCTGCTCCGTAGCGAGGCGGGGGGAGGCAACCCTCCATGCGGAGATCGGGGGTTTGGGGGGCAGGGGAAAGGGGGCGTCCTCGATGTAGGCGAAAGGCAGAGGGAAGGGGAAACAAGGTTTGAGTATATACCGGCAAGAATGGCGCGATCCGTAGCAAGGAAACCGTCCTTCAGCGCCTGCTCGTACTTCCCGGCCTTGAAGGCGTCCTGCTTGGCGATGATGTTGTGGATGTTCTCGCCGGCGAATAGTGCCACCTTGTCGCCGCCGTGTCCGTCGAAGACACCGAAGAAGGAAAGCTTCGAGGCGTGCGCCTTGGAATCCTGACCGTCCGCGCTAGCTAGTAGATCGAGAATAGTTATGTGGGAGTCTTCCATGCTGATTCTCCAGCCCTGCATGGCCGAAACGCCGTAGAGGAGGCGATCATCCTCGCCGTGAGCCGATGTCTAATAAAAGAAAGAAAGAAGAACATGCAATTAGTCGTTTGGTCTTTTCGGGTGTGGCTTCGTGGCCATATCGCGCGGGCGCCTTTTTTTTGGGTGCATTGGCCGGCGCGGGGGTGGGGTAGGAGATGCAGGCAGCGAGGGGGAACGATGAAAGCGGGCAAGGGGGGAAATAGGCACAAGACTGGGGGGGAGGAACGGATCTGCCATGCCCTCTCCCAAGAAGGGCGAAAGCGAGGGTGACGGAAAGCGACTATCAAGGGCAAGCCCGAGAATCACAAGCCCAAGCAGCATAGAACGCGACGATCGCCGCGGCCAGATAGAGGGGAAGGAGGGGAGAGGGGCTCGATCGGGGAAGTGACGAGGGGCTCGCGGCTCAATTGGGAGGGCGTCGGGCGACGGGCGACGGGGCGACAGCGGCGGGCGAAACTCACCTTCTCGACAACGGGCTCGGAAAGGGTCTGACCCATGATGGAAGGAGCGGGTGGGCGGCGGCAGTGGCAGTGGTAGTGGCAGTGGCTACTGACGTGAGGTTCGAACGGATAGAGATCAGGGAGGTCTCGGGATCTGGGTCTCGGGGGCCCGGGTCTGTGGAGAAAGCGAGAAAGGGGAAGGGAGGTATTCTGGAGCTCAAAGTGGGGAGTTATCTCAAGGCTGAAAGGGGGGGGGGGATGGGATACTGCTGAGGAAAATTTTCAACAGCTCCGCGGTGGTGGTGGAGGTAGGTAGGTAGGTGGTGGCGGTGGTAGTAGAGAGTTCCAAAGGGGGAGGAGGGGCGAGTTTAGGCGGGCGCTGGTTTAGGCGCGGGCAGGACTGAGTTGTGGTGTTGTGGAGGGCTTGGCTTTTGGCTGATGGGATCACTAGTGGTGCGTGGTGGTGCTCACAGGCAGGTGTTGCTAGCGGGGAAGTATCTGGCTCGGTCAGTCAGCGGGGACTGGACTGGTCTGGACTCGCTCTCGCGTGCTCGTACTCTGTACTAAGGTATCCGTACCTGTACTAATTCGTGTACTTGGAGAGAGAGGGGAGGTCGGGAGAGTGGGAAAACCGAAGAGCGTCCTCCACCCATCACCCTGGATGACGCTCGGGGTTAGCCGCCGGCGAGGGGAGGACGCCGCCAGTTTGGCTTCTGAGAGCGGAACCTTAGCTTCTTGACAGGGAGCCTATTAACAACTATGTACTCTTACTCGTACCCACTAGACTTTAACAGGAGCGGATGTCGAGATTGGGCGCCATTATGGCCTTGCATGCAAGTAGGTCGTAACTCCGCCGTGCCCGAGTATCTACCAACTGGTGGTTCTTGTACTCGGGACTGGCTGGCTGAGGTGGTGGCGACCTGGGGCGGGACGGTTGCGGCGCTTGCAGCAGTGGTGCCCATGTCTCTCCGCGTGGGGCAGGGTTTTGCGACTTGGTATGGAGTACCTCCACTATTAGGTAGGTATGGGTACTTGTAATCGTCGTCGCACTCTCGTGGGGTGGGCGCCCTCGTGACGTGAAGAAAAGGGCCCATGAAGTGGAAAAAGAAGCAAGAAATTCTTGCCTAAAACACGTATTTGCTCGGGTATCTGCTTGTAGGCTGCCATACATAGATCTTGTTCCATTCCTTTATTTCCTATCATCAGCCCCCTTACACGGTTTCTCTATTCGGAATGTGATATTGCGGGTTGGCTCTTTGGAGGCGGTACTCTGGCTGGAAAATACCCCGTCTGCCTCGTACGAGTAGGCACCACGCGGCGCCAACCTCCGATACTGCACATACTCGCAATACGAGTACAAGCCTAAAATCTGACGAGGACGAAGGCGAGTAATCTGTCTTACAAGGATGATTGGTATAGGAAACTGGGGCGAGAACTTGCGGACGTGGGGCTGCGAAGTACGCGATGAGATAAGTATTGCCAAATGATAGAAGTAGAGGCGGGGTAGGAAAATCTTAACAGGATCTGTGATATCCATGTACATACAACCTAAGTACTTTGGTCGCAAAACGGTTCCTCGATTTGGGCTATGCGAAGGGGCGCTCGAGGGGGGGGAAGGGATGGGATTGGGGCTAGCCACAATGTACCTGTACGAGATTATCTATCTATATCCCTGCAAGGGGAACATACGAAGAATCTCGCATCCCAAGCATGGGTATGTACGGAACCCAGAGGGGCAGCTACCTACGAGGCAACTAGACTAGTCTGCTTCCACCAACACGGAAGTACGGGTAGAGCGCAAGGCAAATGTGGCCATTTTTCTTCTGCCAAGGCCGAGATGGGCTGCGTTGACACAGGCCCGGATAGTCGTGTTCCTGGCTGGTCGCGTGCTCCTCAGCTCCAGCCTGTGGAGGTATCTTTCGTTGGTGGTACTCGTAATGGCAAATGGTGTGTGTGTGCGTGGTGTTTTGCTGGGCGCGGGGTAGGTAGGGCGGGATGGCATGCGCGGGGTGAGAGAGCACACCTCGGTGACGACCACACGCACCTGCTGCACTCTCTGAACGGCCATTTCCCCAAACCTGGTGCGGGCGGCGCGGGCGTTTTTGGTCGGATTTGGCCGGTAATACTCAAACTCATCCTCCACCTACCCCGGACTTGGATAGATGAAAACAAATCAACGTCCCGGTGAGTACATGTATTGATAATCTACTACCGTACTGTCGATGTCCAAGTGGTGCTACCGCAGGACAGCACAGGCCAGGCCAGGCCATGCATGGCAATGGTATTGCCGCGCGCGTTACTTCTCCTCTCATTTGAACCAGTAAAGTATATCAAGGGTATTGTTATTTAACCTAGGTTAACATCCAATATCCAAATCAGACACGTACAGGCTGCTGTTTTTCGCAGCAGACCCGCTAGCTCACCCAGTAAGAAGTCGAGTTCGCCATCAAACTGGGAATTCACAGATATTTACTGTCTGATGTGGAAAATGCGAACGGCTGAGTGGAAAATGTAATGCATAATCTAGACCCCTTCCCGTATTATATACCACGCTGTTGTACACACCTAGCTTCGAGTCTCTCACCCAGTGAGGGACCACGACGCCCATCATTTCGTAAAAAAAGACATAACTTTCCCTCATCTGCTCGGTTGAACCCATCAAAACGCCAAGCCGCCCAAAAGGAATACTGCAAAAACAACTAACAAAACGCCCAATGCTCCTGCTTTTTCTAAACCACAACCACCCCCGCGCACCTTCCTTATATAGTTCCCATTACAACCAGTCCAGGAACTCCGGCGTGAAGTAGCTCACGATAATCGTGGCCCCCGCCCTGAGGATGCTCTCGGAAGCCTCGAACGCCATGGCCTTCAGGTCGAACACGCCCGACTTGGCCCCCGCGTGGATCATGGCGAACTCGCCGCTGACCTGGTACGCTGCGACGGGCAGGTCCCTCCCCAGGTCCTTGGCGTCGCTGATGACGTCGAGGTACTGCCCCGCCGGCTTGACCATGATGATGTCGGCGCCCTCGGCGATGTCGCGCGTTATGGCCCGGCGCGCGAGCCCCCGCCCGCTGGGGGGGAGCTGGTAGCACTTCCGGTCGCCGAACGAGGGCGCCGACCCCGCCGCGTCGCGGAACGGCCCGTAGAGGCAGCCGGAGAACTTGGCCGAGTAGGACATGAGCAGCGTCTTGTGCGCGATGCCCTCCTCCACTAGCTTCAGCTTGATGGCCCGGATCCGCCCGTCGTTCATGTCCGAGGGCGCCACGCAGTGCGCGCCCGCGCGCGCGTAGGAGAGCGCCACGTCCGAGATGCGGTCCACCGAGAGCTGGTTGTTGAGCGTGCCGTCCTCGCGGAGGATCCCGCAGTGGCCGTGGCTGGTGTACTCGCAGAGGCAGACGTCGGTGCAGATGAACAGCTGCGGGAAGCGACGGCGGAGGAGGCGGATCGACTTGATCACGGGCCCCTCCGGGTCGTCCGCCGCGGTGCCGAGGGCGTCCTTGCTCCCGGGCTTCATGGGCACCCCGAAGAGCATGACAGACTTGAGGCCCTTGTGGACCAGGGGCTCGAGGAAGGACTCGAGGCGGTTGACGCCGCGCTGGTATTGACCGGGGAGGGACGGGATGAGGATCTCATCGTCATCGTTGTCGGTCACGAATAAAGGGTAGATGAGCATGTCCTGGATAGTTCAGTTAGCCATTGGGTTGCGGGTTTAGACACAATACTAGGGCAGGGGGGGAATAGAGTTTACCTTTGTTAACTGTCGCTCCGCCTGCCATTGCCTCGCAAGTGGGTGGTGATAACCGCCGTGGAGGAGGCTGGATATCTCCCCCGAAATGCTCACCGTGGTCGCGGCGGTGCTGGCGTAGGACATGGCCCTCGATGCGTTAGACTGGCGGGATATGACAGACCCACGGTCACTGGCGGACGTCATGTCAGAGCCAGGGTGCCTGCTGCTGGGGACGCCGGTATCACGCATGCTGAGGTCTTGCATAAGGCTTGAGAAAGACATCGTCGGTCGGCCGAGCGGACAGATATCTAGACAAGGGCGGTGTGTGGTCGGTCGAGAACAAGACGATCAGAAGTCGACGGATAAGAGCGGAAAATCGTTACGATCTATCTCCGGCTCTTGCGCAGTTTTGGATTTGGCGGTGGCTTCACTCGCGGCGTTTGTCCCGTCTGACAGGAAGATCGAATTGGCAGCGGATTGAGAGAATATAAGATGGTGGAAGACGAGGAAGAGGAGAAGGCGGTGGGGGAGGAGAAGGGTCAATCTAGCTAGAAATTTAGAACTGTCTTCCGAGACGGCATGCCCGCCACCCTGCACCCATATTCGAGGATACGTACCGGGGGTAAACATCCGACGCCACCCCTCGGTACGCCGGAAAATACCGATAGAACTCCACCATCCACAGTGCTCCGGCTTCTCGCTGTTCGGATTTTTGCAAATGTACTGCCTGTGATTGGCTAGGTTTTCTGGTCCATGAGTCAATTAGTACATCGGAGAAGCCAAAACGACATGTGGTCTCGTGCAAGGGGCATAGAATGCCTGGAGATTGAGCAGCTCATTATCAGCTAGAACTGACTACCTGGATTCAGTCAGTAGCTATTACTTTAAATTCTTATAACGAGAATAAAGTGAGGTGAATAAATGCCATGCCTCGAAATGCCTCGAGCCGCTCGACATCTCCACACCTGATACATACCACCTCTACATGAGACTTCTAAAGTACCCTAACAGCCACTCTCACCGTCGTATCTCGCATACACAATTACGTATATTTAGACGTGTCCTCATTATATTGTTACGCTGGATCCAATCTTAGGTTCGTGGTCGAAACTGGCAGCCGGCCAAGCATCTTAGAGTTGGCTGTGGCTAAGACTTCAAGAAATGGGAATGACAGACTCCTCTTTCCCTGGCCTGGTATCATTATCTTCATGGCGCCTTCAATATGTTTAGACTTGAATAGAGTGAGTGGTATGAGATACGATCTTCTGGTTCGGATTTCCATTTAATTTCTGCCCGGGGTATGAAAAGTACCATGCACGATAGTACAGGACATCTCCCTTGCATTGGGCCAAAGCCTACATGTGGCGGAGCAGGATGATGGTGTCAAGAATTCAATGCAAGATACTGGAAGAGACACTCACTCCTCCGGCAACTGGTGCAGGGAGTGATATGGCAACGGCGAAACTGGAACTGGGGCAACGGGTGTACTGTCCCTTCTCACCTCAACCTACCAAGTTATAAAATACGCGGCTGCCTCATAACATATTCCAACCTGTCTCGAGAACTACTACGAAGCTAGATCAACAACCCCCCAGAATCACCTTTATTATTTCTTCTTCAGTCCATGTATATACCTCTCATTGTCAACCTAATCCTTTATACAACCTCATTACCAACCACGAACGGTATCCAGGAACAACATTACCACCCTGATCGAGATGATGTTGGGAGCACAAGATGGCCGACAAGGACTCCACCAGCATGTATCAGAATACATCCGATTCTGATATAGAGCAAACCCGTGAGGGTGTGTTATATCATATTCAACCCAGCAATGCCCTTTAGTCAGCTAGCAAAGATGAAGCCCTGTTCTACATCCAAACCTCCCAGAGTCACGCATCTTCACCTATATAAGTAAGTTCGCCCAGCTGCGGGTAGTATGCTAGATTCTTTGTCCTTGTGCCATGTCCCTATCCCACTCTCGACCTGTGTATCGTTAGCTCTCATTCTAATACTCCCAGACAGTTTCCACCATGGGCCACGGCCATCTATATATATTGTTTCTACTCTTCACTCAGCATCTTAACCGCTCCAAATGAATTCCAACAATTCATTTGCCATGACACGATGACATCTGGAAAGGGTTGACACCACTGTGTCCTCGCTGGACGTCCCCCAGCTGATACTTTCTGAATGCTCGTGGGAATAATGTAAGATTTTCCAGACTATCAAAGGGTGAACCTTCAGTTATGGAAGGCTGGCACTCCGCATCCCAAAGCTCGTGTATCAACTTACTAACATGGTGAAGTATTTATATATAACATCACTATAATCATTGTCTTCTCCCTCGCTAGGGAAGGCTTTGCCTACACACCTCGGCACCGGTTTTATATATGGGGTTTTTATATATCCCCGCGACCTTCGACAAGACAGGATGAACACCATCGTGCTGTTCCCCGGAACCTTCAATCCTCCCACTACCCTCCATGCTCAGATACTACGCCACATAATTACACCCTCATAATTACACGGATTGTCAGTCAGGATCTGAATATCATCGGATCCATAGGTATCCCTCCGGATGAAGTGCGAGTACGTCTGAGTGGGGGAGGGCCTTCGAGGAAATGAAAACTAATCCTCCGGATGACAGGGAAAGGGTGGCTCTGTGGTGAGGTGGTGGCGTTCTCATGGGCTGGGTGTGGATATTCGACCACTCGGAGTCTGCCTGCCAGGTCGTCGCCGTTGTTATATGTCTCTGCCTCGAGAATACGATGACCGAGATACCTGAGTCTCCGGCGATCGTGCCACCACTGGTTGATATATCGCGCGTTACTCGGGGGAATGAAACTTTTGCCGGATGGGTTGGAAGCTCCTTTGCATAACGCGTGCTGTCGACGGAATGGGGGAAACAACCAAACATCTGCTCGGTCTCTCTGCCTCCACTTCGGGGGTGCTCCTAACTCTGAATGGTACTAACTCCGACACCTTCCCTAGTAACAGGATGAGGTTACGCCCAGCGACGGAAGGAGCGGCCTCCCAGTGGATTTGGCCTATATACAATGCGCGCCTACCTATTTCGATCTTTCTCCTACTGGAGGGGAGAATGTATATACATTGGTAGGTTCTACCGCTCCCCAGCCCTCACACTCATTTCTTGCATGTATTCTGCACAGGTTCTCAAGCTCCATCCCCGATCTTCTACTACATCTCACCTCAGCACCAGCGGCCTTCGACACTCAACATCCTTCAACTCCACCTCCTTTCAGCCCTACTCCATGCTAATACTTTACTCGACAGTTCATTTCGCAGGCCGAGCTGTCTTTACTCTGAGGAAGGCACCTGTGGCCCCAAACAAGCGGAGCGTCTTGGAGACCACCGGATCTGAACCCAGGTTCCTCGCTGGATCTTACAGTTGGGACCGCTACGAGCTGGGTCATACTCACGGTGATTTGTCTCTCTCTCTACTCCACCAGCCATGGCGCCTCCTGCCCCCATAACGTACGGCAAGAAGGGTCGCAAGGGTGTGAAGCTCGTCGCGAGCCTCAGCAGTGCTCGCCTACGGGATGACGGTGACTTTAGCAGTAAGTGTCTCCTGTTCCTACCACCTACTATCTAGCCTGCATCTTGGCGTTGATATTTCTTCCTTTTTGACTTCGACCTCTGTTATATTACGTCGTTACATCTCTTCTCAGTCATCATGCTAATAGTATTACCAGAACGCCGCCTGCCGAAGTCTATCAGCTCAGCCGACATATGCCACCCCCATCTAAACCATTACACGCCCTTTGGCCCAATTGAAGAGGCTTCTGGTATCGGACATGGGGTAGGCCCTGCGAGATACACCAAGGATAGTCAGACTGGGAGGAAGAATACTTCGACACCGGGTGAGGCTCGCTTTGGGCTCGACGTGCGTGCTGTCCGTGAAGAGACAGAGGGGCATGATGCGGCTGCTAGAGCTCGGCGAACTCTCAAGGGCCCAGGCCAGCATGACAGCCCTGGACAGCGTTCGCACACTCCCCGTCGGGGCCTACCACACTCCAAGACGTCAGATCTTGATTTTCTTAACCCACGACCCGCACCTCTGCCTCGCTCCAAGACCACAGCGTTGCCCTCAATCCCTATTCGCGTCGACCCCCCCGTCCAGACTTCCACACGAGCGCCCTACCATGACCCCGAAGCTATCAACAGTAAGGTGGCGGCCATGCTTGCAGCGACAGAGATGTTGAAACCCAAGGAACCGCAGGGTGCGAAGAAGCCAGCGACGAAGGGCAAGGTTCTCTCGAAAGTAGCTGGTCTTTTTGACCGACTTCACAGCAAGAAGTCCGGGATCGGCAGTGACAAGAACATTGATTCATGCTCGACACCGTCCCGGAATGGTCTAATCCCTGCAACTAATACCGAATGCCAACACAACGAAAACCAAAAACCCCGAACTTGGAAACCCCAGAGACTCATTGAACACAAGATCCCCCGCAAACCGGTTCCCAATGGCGGAATGCATCTTCAGGCGCAGACTCCGCAGACCCAAACGCCCCCGTCGACTCTCGGGGCTACCACCCATCCGCCTCTAGCTTCCACAAAGGAGGTTATACTTGACCTGCCCACACCGGAGAGAGAGAATGACGTTGACATTTCCCCCGAGGGCGGCAACATGAGAGAAGCGGGAAAACATGTTGAACCGCAGACCAATACCGCATTAGTTGATCCTTTTGAGTCGGAGAAGGACTTCTCTAATGTTGAGGGCTTTTTGACCGCTGAGCCTATTGCCGCTTCAACCCCACGGCGCCAAGTTCAGGTGACGAAAGAGCGCATCGTGGGTGAGAGCCCCTTACAAACTCGGCTTAACCCTCCTGGACGTCTGTCCTATCCTTCGGTAAACGATGCCGATGACGAGTTGACCGACCCCGGAATCAGGGTCCCTCCCTCACGCCCGAAGCTGGGGAAGAGGCCCGCCAAGCCCGTTATTCGACTTCAACGGGGATCAACTAATGTTGTCTTTGATGTCGATAACATTGAGCCTAAGAGGATGAAGAAACACCCGACTCCGAGCAAGGCGTCCTTGGATGAGCTTTCCAGACAGTTCGTAGCCCTCGTCCCCCACCTCCACGACCAAGACGAGCTCTCCATGGGCGTCGCAGGAGTCTCTCCTAGGGCGGCCACTTTCCCACGGGCTGCACCAAGACACTCAGTATCGAAGACGCCGATCTTGACGACAACTGAGTACCACGCTTTAATCCGCTCCAACGTGCAGCCTTCCATGCCGACAACCCCGACCGAAAAGCCGGTCGTGGCTGCCGCGCCTTCGGCCTGGAGACTCCCGTTTGCTCGAGGGGTCAAGAAGGCGAGGGAAGAACACCAGACTTCTCGACTAGTCCCGAGCGGAGGCAGCCATGTCCAGCCTGCCCAACCCCACACTGGTGACGTTGACGAGTTGCAGTGGGATGAGGAAACTTGCCGCCAAAAGCTTCTCTGGAAATAGACCTAACAATTTGTGCCGGGCAGTCTCTCAGCTCCTATCTTCTATGCGCCCACGCCGCCGTTGGCGGTCTAGGGAGGACCCATTCATATTCGGCCTTGTTATGCCGCAAGTGTTCTCCTCTTGCCCATTTCCCTCTTTCATTCCTCTTCTTTCCGGATTTGGACATCAGAGGTGCCACTTGGCTTCACTTCTCGGACCCAATCGAGCCATATTGGTTGCACTTTTTATTCCAAGGGGGTGGTTTTGATCTGGGGTGATTCGGGGGGTAATGGGACCGGACGGTGGTTTTTAATGATAATGGTGGGGGAGATGTATGATAGATGGTAGCCCCTTGGGTCAAGGACGTGAAATTAAAAGCAGAGCAGTTGAGTTTCCCTCATTTGTTTAAACCTGTATCGTTTTTGGTGTGCTTTAAGGCAATCCCAGTAGGTATGGTGTAGAGAGAGACACACTCTAAACATGTACGAGTACCACGCGGGAAGGAGATCGGCAGCTGCCAGGCGCTGGCAGTGATATCAACCAAGTGCCAATAATAGCCTTCAACCCGCACCCTCACCGACATACTCAACCTCAGCACGGCATTTCTCCCTCCCGAGTCCGCTGTCAAAAATCGAAATCTATCTTCGTAGGAAGAGGGGCAGAGGACGACCCCGGTGGCCTAAACCCCTCCTATTCTTATCCGACGTGACTTCAGAATAATGTCGTCACGTCCCTTCGGCCTGGCAGTCGCCATCCTGATTGGAGCCGTGGCCGTGGTCCTGGGCTACATCACGCTCCAGCGGCCGCTCGGACCCGCAGCCGGCCCCGATGAGATATTCTGCTACGGGAGCGTTAGGACCCACGATGACGACTTACCCTCGGCGGAGTGCTTCTCCGTTAGGGATGGTCTGTTCAGCAGCGTCTCGGCCGAGGGACCGAATGAGAAGCGGAGGCGGGATGGGCACGTTATCCCGGGGCTGTGGGACGGACACGGACATCTCGTCATGTATGGGGAGTTCCTGCATTCCGTGGACTTGTTTGGGAGCCGGTCGTTTGGAGAGGTGAGGGAGAGGTTGGCACGGTATTTGGCGGAGAACCCTGGGGCGGGGACGAGTGACGCGTGGGTTCGGGGGGTGGGATGGGACCAGATGGCATTGGGGAGGATGCCGACGGCGGTACGTTGTACCCTTGTCTGGAAACCAATCTCCCGGGCCAAACTACGTTTACTATCTGACGTGGGTCTGATCCACGGGGCGAAAGCGCTGACGGTTTCTGCCTTTATTCTTAGGACGATCTTGAAGTGGATGACAACCTCCGCGGGAAGTTCATTATGTTCGACCGTGTCGACGTTCACTGCACGTGGGTCTCACAGGCTGTCCTGGACCTTCTCCCAAAGGACATGCCGGACATTCCCGGTGGGGAGATCATACGCGAGCCGGGCATGGGCGTGTTCTGCGACAACGCCATGGACGTCATCATGGGCATCTTCCCTGCGGTGACGAAGGAGAAGACGCAGGAGTTCGTCCGCACGGCGATGCGCAGCCTTAACGAGGTCGGCATCGTGGGGATGCACAACGCCGGCATGTTCCCTGAGGGGCTAGAAATGTTAGGAGAGATGGCGGAGCAGGAGGACTTGACCGTGAGGGTGTACTCCATGGTGGAGTGCCCCGACCGCAACACGTTTTGCCCTGATAAAGTAAGGAAGGTGGATAGACCTGATGGGCGATTCACAGTGAGGAGTGTTAAGCTTTTCGCGGGTAGGTTCCCAGTCACGGTCCCCCCCGGTTCTGGCCAATATCTATGTGCTTGGAGCTTACGATTGATTTCCCTTATTTAGACGGTGCGCTAGGGAGCTGGGGAAGCGCGATGATAGAGCCGTACAGCGACCGACCCGACATGTCGGGCTCCCTCCTGGTCAACAGCTCGACGCTCACGCAGTTAACTAGGTCCTGGTCCGCCGCCGGGTTCCAGGTCAACATCCACGCCATCGGCGACCTGGCGAACCGGTACGCCATTGACGCGATGGAGTCGGCGCTGCGAGACCTCTGCCCCGGCGAGGACCCGGCGGCGTGCCAGGCGAGGCACCGCTTCCGGATCGAGCACGCCCAGATCATACACCCGGAGGACCAGGCCAGGATGCGCGCCATGGGCATCATACCGTCCATCCAGCCCACCCACGCCACGTCGGACATGAAGTACGCCGAGGACAGGCTGGGACCGGAGCGCACGTCGGCGGAGGCGTACCGCATGCAGTCGGTCCTAGACCTGGGCCCCGTGCTGGGCAGCGACTTCCCCGTCGAGCCCGCAGACCCGTTCCAGGGCATCTTCGCCGCCGTCACGAGGCGGAGTCCCCACTCGGGGTTCGGGGCAGGCGGCGGCCCGGACGGGTGGCACGTGGAGGAGGCGCTGAGCCTGGATGAGGCGCTCAGGGGGTTCACGACGGGCGTGGCGTACGGGGGGTTCATGGAGGGGAGGGCCGGTGTGATCAGGGAAGGGGCTTTTGCGGACTGGGTTGTGCTCGACAAGCCGCTGGAGGATACGGATATAGACGACCTGAGGAACATGAAGGTCAGGGAGACGTGGGTGGGAGGTCGGTTGGTTTTTAGACGTGGCGATTGAGGAAACTATTAATAGCTGTTACAGGTACGAGCTGGTGGTGGTGTGTGGCTAACTAGGCAGCTTGGCAGGTACGCCTGCCTTGTTGCGCGAGGGCACACCCGCTTGGGGAATATGGCAATCTCTCTTACGTAAGACGGGCGAGCTAGCCGAATGGGGTTCCGGGGTTGGGTTGATGTCAAAACTTGTACATGTATAAATAGTTTCTTGGACAGAGTATCCGTACATTCGTACAAATACCCCAGCGGTGCGGGGCAGATGTCAGCTCATTCAAAGGATGATGTAATTTGAAGGGAACAGCATCATTGCCCTCTTGGACAACAAGGGAACCAACCCTGTATTATTTTTCCCGCTGAGTCTCTAGAGACTGAGTGGCAAGTTGCATATGCGAGTGTAGTATCCGTGAGGTCTCGCTTGCCTCCTCGAATTGACTTTTAGCATTTCATGGTCATACCCTTGCCCGATACGCACACCGCGCAAGTTCTAGTTATACGAGTGACAAGTACAAGTACGAGCACAACCTTGAAGGTAGCCGAGTACGAGGAATAATAGCTCTCGGAGGAGCTCCCTGCTTCCTGCACATCATCTTTGCTCTAAGCCAGTCCTGTCAGCAGCTAAGCCACACCGGCATGCATCGGTGGGTATAAGCTTCTGATCCCTCAACTCTCAAACCAGCGGGCGTATTCTCCCACGCTCTACCGCCAGAATTCTAAACTCTCCATTCAAATCATCCCTGCCAATTGTCAACGTTGGTAGTCACTCCTAGCATACAATATCACGATGGAGTCTTTCCAGGCCCTCCGCCGTCGCACGACGGACCTCCTCCAGTCGCTGCCTCAATCCCTCCCGCAGTCGCTGCCCTCACCCAAATCAGCCGTCCCCACGATGAGGGGCACCTGGGAGAAGGTCGACCTACCACCTATCCCCCGCTCCTCGCACTCCGTCGACGTCGTCGCCGGCTCGGCCTACATCTTCGGCGGCGAGATCTCGCCCCGGAAGCCCGTCAACAGCGACGTCCACGTCGTTAACCTACCCATGAGCCTAACCGCCTCCGCCGATGCTTACCCCGTCAAGGCCACCGCTTCCCACCAGTACCTTGAGAGGGATGCCGCGACGGCGGCGAAGGAGAGGGCGAAGGAAAAGGATTTGACCGAAGTTCCCCTCGACGCCGACGATAAGGTTCCCGAGGGTGAGTCACTATTAGAAGGGGAGGAGACTCTCCCGGAGGACGAGTCGCAGTCGCTACTGGAAGGGAACGACAAGGGGAAGGGGAAGGAGAAGGCCCTCCCTGAAGGACCCGATCTTGGCGATGTCCCGGCCCCAAGGGTGGGCCACGCCACGGCCGTCATCGGGAGCCGTATCTTCATGTTCGGCGGCCGCGGTGGGCCCGACATGGCCCCGCTAGAAGAAGGTGGCCGGGTCTGGGTGTTCGACACGAGGAGCCATACGTGGAGCTTCCTTGACCCGACCCGTGCCGCGGCGGGTATCCCGGCACGCGTGCCGCCCGCCCGGAGCTACCACTCCGCCGCGGCGGTCGACCGGCCCCGGGACTTCGCCCACCGGCGCGATCCCCGCCCCGAGACCTGGTCCGACTGGGCCATGGGCGACGTAGCCAAGGTCGGGATCCCCCAGGCGCCCATCGTCGGGAACGTCGCCGCGAACGCCGTGGACGAGGAGGGCGAGGGATACGGCACCTTCTTCGTCCACGCGGGCTGCCTCGCGGACGGCAGCCGCGCGAACGACCTCTGGGCCTTCAACGTCCGCTCGAGGATCTGGAGCGAGCTGCCGAGCGCGCCCGGCCCCGCGCGGGGCGGCACGGCCATCTGCGCCGCCAAGGGGAAGCTCTACCGCTTCGGCGGGTTCGACGGCAAGGACGAGATCGGCGGGCAGGTCGACTTCCTCCACCTGGCAGCCGACGTCTTCGACGACGCGGTATCCGAGGGCGAGGTGGCCGTCACGTCCCGCGGGGGGTGGGAGTCGCTCACGCCCGTCTCGAAGAGCTCGGGGGCGGCCGCCGGCGCGCTCGACCCGGACGAGTGGCCCGTCGCCAGGAGCGTCGCCGCCATGCTCCCCCTCACCATCCACAACCGGGACTACCTCGTCCTCATCATGGGCGAGAGGTCCAACCCCGGCGCCGGCCACGAGGTGGCGGGCAAGTTCCTAGACGACGCGTGGGTGTTCCACGTGCCCACCGCCGTGGGCCCCGCGCGCAGCGCCGCGGCCGTCAAGGACGCCATGTGGGGTGCGGTCGGGTGGAAGACGACCGGCGAGGGCCGGTGGACGAAGGTGCTCGCCGAGCCGTTCGACGACGACGAGAGCGACGAGTTGCCGGTACCGAGGGGGTGGTTCGGGGCGTCAGTTTTGGAGGAGCTGGAGGAGCCGGCGGTGGTGGTCTGGGGCGGGGTCGGGGAGGGGAATGAACGGCTTGGGGACGGGTGGATCTTGCGGCTTGGGTAAAGGGGGGGGGGCTGTGTAGTTTTGACACCTTTTACGTTTTTGGGGAACTGGAATGTTATGTCTGCCTATGTTGGGATGGATTTTGGATTGGGTGAAATTGCAAACGGGGGTATGAAGTACGGCCTTGGGTGAAGAACGGGAGAGAACGTGCCCCACGTCACAATGAATGATATATTCCAAGCAAAAAACAAATAACACGATGAGACGTCTACATTTCCTGGCTTACTAGTTTCTGATTCGAAAGACACTTGACTCAAGAAGCGTGTTATGTACAGTAATACTCGCAAGGGAAACTCTATCACTTCCTACTTCCGCATGACATGGTCGTCACGATCCACGTCTATTCCACCCCCATATAGGGACTCTACTCTAACACAGACAAAAGGCAAGCCAGCACACGCTATACCTCTCCCCCCACCCTCCCCCAAACCATAATCAACCCCCGTTCTCCAAATTACAGGTCAGCCCTCGTAGTCTCGATCCCCCAGGGCTCCGACGTCAGATTCGTCTGGCCCGCGCTGTTCTCGCACGTCTGCCTCCCGCTGAGGGGGCCGGGCTTGGGGACCTCGACCTTGAGGGCGCCGGAGGACTCGGTCGCGCTCTGGCGGAGGGCGTCGAGGAGCTGGACGACGGACTCGGGCGTGAGGTCCTCGTAGTAGTCGTCGTTGATCTGGATCATGGGGGCGTTGACGCAGGCGCCGAGGCACTCAACCTCCAGGAAGCTGAAGAGGCCGTCGGGGGTGGTCTCGCCCTGGGTGATGCCGAGGTGCTTTTCTATGGCTTCGACGACGACGTCGGAGCCGCAGCCTCCGAGCTGGCAAGGGGTCTGGTTCGGCAAAAGTCAGTTATGTGATTCAGTTATTGTTGTTTGGGTTTGGGGTATGCCGTTTGCCCTTCTCTCCCTCTCCCCTGATTTTCTCTTCCCGTCTCCCAACGCTATTCCCTTCTCAATTGGATAGCGGGGAAGAACTCTGGACCGGGGAACAGGAGTGGAATACAAAAAGAGAAACAAGTTCGAGAACCACATACCGTCGTGCAGGCCTGGACGAAGAACTTCCCTACGGGGTTCCGGTTGTACATGGTGTAGAAGGTGGCGACCTCGTACACGCGCATGGGGGGCATCTCGAGGAGGCGGGCGACCTCGTTCATGACGCTGATGGAGGTGAAGCCGTGCTGGCGCTGGCCGAGGTCGAGGAGGGGCATGACGGCGGCCTTCTTGTACTGAGGGGGGTAGCGCTTGAGGATCTCGGCCATGACGGCCTCATTCTCCTTGGTGAACTTGAAGGGGATGTCGGGGTTGTTGTCGGGGGTGTTGCGGTGCTAGACACACATACGGGTTAGTTAAGCATTTCGGGGGAAACAGGAATAGGGAGGGGAGAGCGAGAGCGAGAGCGGGCGGGTGCTGCCCGTCCGCCCAATTGGGTCGGCGGAAGGACCGCGTCCATCCGGGGGGAGTGAGGGGGGGAGGAGAGGTATTGGCCCGTGGAAGGGTGTGTGTGCGTGTGCGGCGCGGGACATACCACCTGGAGAGTGTCGCTCGGCCGCCTCGCCGTGACCGAGAGGGATCGGAGCTG
Source organism: Cephalotrichum gorgonifer (assembly GCA_900312665.1). Lineage (NCBI taxonomy): Eukaryota > Fungi > Ascomycota > Sordariomycetes > Microascales > Microascaceae > Cephalotrichum > Cephalotrichum gorgonifer. The sequence goes on from ONZQ02000001.1 coordinate 2,919,501, forward strand.
GAGCTGTGGTCGGGGGGCGCGGCAGGCCGACCGCATTGCCGAGCGGAAGAGCATTGGTGATAATCTCGCGGCCATCTTGGTCTTGTGTAATATTGTCCGTAGGGGCAGGCTGTCGGCGAAGGGGATTGAGGTGGTGGGGAGGCGCGGCGCAATCCGTGGACGATGGCTTCGTACTTTTTTTCCCTTGGCTCAGAGAGTTTGGATGGTGGTGAGGTTATTCCGATATTGAATGGCCAGTCAAGGTTGACATCTAGAGGGCGCTGATTGGTGGTCGGTTGAATTTCGGGCAACACCGGTTCTGTCTCTTCGTTTCCGCCCCACCCAACACCTCTCACATCCATATCCAATGATGTCTAGCTCATGCTCGATTACACAAAGAGCAGGTGCTCTGGTTGCATTCTGCCCCCCCCAAACCCCCCCAAACCCCAAACCACGCACCGCACCTACAGCCAACAGCCAAAACGGCCGAGGAGATGCAATTGTCGATGAAGGTCGAGGGCGGAGAGGATGCCCTCGTTCTAACGTGTCCCCCACCACAAACGATATCCCGATCCCTTCCTATTCTGGCCTCTTCGGTATGATAACGGCCTACTCCTGCGGGCCGTTGCGCGGGCTGCAGAACAGCTGAAGAAGATGCCGGTTTCCCCGAGTTCCACAACGCCAATATATAGCAATAGCAATCTTTAGCGCCCTCCTTGCCTATTTCTTTCCCCGACTTCATCCGCAGCACTCCTCCCTCGAAGCCAGGCTACGCGCCTCTGGCTCTGGCCTAAGTGACCTGTTGCTTTTTTCTTCATCATCATCAAGGGAGGACGGGTTACACCGGATTGTCGTTGGCTGTCATTGCTGCATTCTGCATCTCCCGCATGATCAATGCCCCGAAGGGTCCGCGTACATGTTTTGTCATGATTGCACCATGCGCAAGGCCCCCCACTGAGCTCTTATATCCGAAATTCCGGGCCCCGTGCTCTCCCGTCCAAGCGGGCTCTGGATAACATCCTTCCGCGCTCGTTCTAGCCGCTAGACCCTGGAATGGAAGCTCATGAGAGGAGATAACCCCTGCGGTTGCCCCCGACCTTGTCGCTAGCAAGCGCCCTTCCGGTTCTGACCAGCTACATATTACGTACTACGGTCACCGAGCCTTGTAGGGGGTGGCCGGGGTATGTGCGTGTGGATTTGGCTCCACCACGGACTACTTCCCTCCCTGGCATGTGCTAGTTAGTCTCCTCCATATCGTGGAATCCGTATCTCGTTCATACATGGGATTGTTGAATGATCGTCCGGAAGCAGTTTGCCGCATGCACCAATAATGTCCTCTCCCGTATACTAGGATCGGCCCGCTCTGTTAGCTCTGTTAGACGCAAGGCGCCGAGACACGAGTGCCACTGGCACTAGAACGATGACGGGGATCCTGTGCCATGTCATCCGGATGGTTGTGTTGGAGATTATGGATGTGCTACACATGTAGGTATGCCATTTCTTTGAACACCCTTTTGGGGCGGGATATCATACCGCTCCACACATCTTCCCTCACTTCCTCATTTGTCTAGGGCTTTAGTGAAACACCACCTTCTTGCTCGTTTACCTCTCTCGGGAAGGAGGGGCGATTGTGATCTTGCAGTGGTCAAGGGAGGCTCGTCGTCTGTGGACCGAGCTGCACAGCGTGTGCTGATGCATGAACATGAGGAGCTGCCAAAGATTCAAGCCTCTTCTCAACGATCTCTGTTACGATATACTCTACCCCCATCTTCCCACAGCTCCGCACGCGTACACACCGGGTTCATATCAGATATCACAACTCTGTCAATGTGGCCTTAGCAAGCCTTGCTGGGGCGCGGAACATCAACCAGGCTCCGGGAGGGTGACCTTCCTTGTGGGTGGACGGTACTGGTGCGCTTACACGCCCTACCTAACCCTGCAATCTTCACTGCCTCTCATGAGTCACTACATGCATGAGGACTATAGTACAGGAGGCATGTAGAGATCAGCCCTGCTAGTTGAGGGGAAGGTCTTCGAGAAGGTATCACACTGTCCGGTGCTATTGTATCTTGAGGATTAGACAAGAAACTTGGAGGTCGACAGCAGAATGTGTTAACAGATTGCTTCCAAGTTCTGCTTACTATGTAGGGCCCCCGAGGATAGCTAGAACCAGTCGATTGACTACGACTCGGTCTCGATTTTGTTTGTTAGATCCGGACTTCTCCGACCCTCATAATCTACGAGGGCGAGTCTAGACGTGTGAGTATGTCACATCAGGGGTAATACGTGCATTGGCGGGGAAGAGATACTTGACCGGGGCAGCACCCTATACGCCCAGGCTACATTGTGTACTTGTTGTGGGACCCCTGCCGTGGTCCTAGAGGTGCGTGTTTGTTCGGAGCTCTTCCTTCTGGTACTATGCATTGGTATAGTACAAGTTGGTGAAGTCAAATAAAAAAGCAGCTTATTCGTCGCAGCCTGCATCTCGGCTTACTGAGGCCCGGAACGGGGCCGGCTTCCACAGTTTGTCGACTGGAACAGCTCGAAGCGACCCGGGGATAGCTGGGATAGAAGTATAAGACTAGCGGACAGAGAGCGGAGGGGCGCTTTTTCTTTTTCCCGCGGTTTCCATAGCTCGGAGTTCTTTCCAAAGACTTACAGACAAAAAAGGACGATTTGGCCATCTAACGATGTAAGTAGCCGGCCTGTGTCTCCCAGAAACCCTTAACAAGCCACATTATTGCTCACGCCTACATATCTCATAGAGCCATATCCACCCGACGTACATTCCATATTTCCGACCCAAAGGCTCGGGACACACTGGTACTACCAAGAAACCTCCCCTTCTAGAACCCAGATGCCCTGAGATTGACTCGTATCTCGCCAGTTGTGACACACTTATACGCCAACATACCGCAGGGTGGCAAGGAATCCACCCAACCACGGCCAAGGAGACCCTCTTTTCCCTACCGAAAAGCCGGGAAACACAAAAACGGGGCCAAGAAAAGGACGACACGGAAGAAAAGAAATTACTCAATAGAAAAAAAGAGTCTCCCCAGGGAGAAAACAGTCAAGGGACAAACAATGTGTGACTGGGAAGAGTTCCTCTTCACTTGCAGCCACTCGACGCTGCGCCTAAAGTCCTACTGCCACTTCGCGCGCAACGACCCGAACCACCAGTGCCACGGGGTCAAGGTGCTCCGGAACTCCTGGCAGCAGGGCGTGCCGTGCGACTCGTGCGCCGTCCGCGCCCCGGGCGCGGGCGCGGGCCATCACGGACAGGCCTACTCGGGCCGCAAAAACCGGGCCTGACCGGTCTCGCTGCTGCCAGGGCGCTGGCTGCTTTTCCTTTGTCAGTGTGAAGTTTCCTTTGTCGGTGGCGAGGCTAGGTTTGCTTGTTTTCCTTATGTTTGATCTTGGGCGGGTTTTGAAGCGGGTGTGGAGCCGCCTGATCGGTTTTCCTTCGTGTTGGCGGACCTAGGGGAGATTTGTCACGGCCGAGTTTGCGGGTGGAGAAGTAGTGTGTGTGTGAGAATGGGAGCGGATATCTTTACCTCCCCCCTGTCTGATATTCTTATGTTTTGTATGGGGATCTCGTGTGTAAAAAGAAGAACGGGAGAGGTAGCTTAGTACGTTCATAACCTAGGAATTCAAGGCGGCCTCCTTCCTCACGAAGCTATCTCCCAGCAAGTTCTCGTATCCATGGCCTTTCCCTGCGTCCCCTCCCAATATGGGGGGAAGAGCGAGGACAGGTATCCAAAGTTTCACCCGAGGAAAAGCCCCTAAGAGATATCGTGTCGAACCTGGGATGGAAGGTTCTGCGGGACGGCGCGCTTCTAGCTTACTTGTCAGCAAACTTAGCGAGAGAGGGTGTGTTGGAACAGAAGTAGATTGGCGGGTATGTTGGGAAAATGCCAGGTGAGCCGTTTCGTTTTCTCGTCGTGCACGTCAAATGCAGAAGGTATGCGCATGCTGACGTTTGTGTGAAGAATGCGCTGCACTGTGATTCAGAGGCGCGAATATGGGGTAGCACAGGAGTGGCGAGGAGCCCAGTAGGGTGTAGCAGGTGGAACGAATACTAGCCGGGATACGAATTCTGGATGATAAGGCTTGGTAGGTGAACTTACATTCTGTACTTGGATGTGAGTGCAGCGAGGGGCACACGTACATGCCCTTACACACTTGCATCTGTGGGCCTACACCTATAGATACACTTCGTGTTACTGGAAAGAACGCCACCGGTAAAGCCACGCTGGTCACCGAGTGGACTAATCTCCTCTTCTTGGGCGCTTCTACCGTGCTTTGGCGTTCTGGGAAGGGACTTGTGGAGAAAAGAGACAAGGGGGGACCGGAAGGGTCAGGCTGTACAACCCCGGAGCTATCGGAGACATCTCTGACCTCAGATTTTTTTTGCCGGGGGGGAATTGGTGCGCTGGAGGTGATCTCGTTACCACTAGCACAAACGGAACGACCCATAGGATCCGCCGGAGCACAGGCCATCACATTCGGTTTCATGGGGCTTACAATTGACCCTAACTACATCGGAGAGTTCGTCGCCCAGGGATCACTTTTTGACCAAATCCCACTGTACTATTCAACTCTAGGATGGGAAGACTACATGTAGTTCAGAGATTAGGCGATTTCTAATTTACAGCAACCATTCGCGGCTTGTTCTTCGCCAGCGACTGCATGGTAAAAATTGCGAGAATACGGACACGGCGGGCCAGGCCGCCAATCCCGGCGGCGGCTTGGTCCGGCCCCACACGGCCCCACTTACTTGTCACCTCTTGGTCAACGGCGGTATAGGCCCAAGCAGCAGCAGCCCGAGGTCCACGTCGCTACCTACTATTAGTCTAGGAGTTCTCCTAGCCCCAATGTTTGTGGAAACCAATCATCGATAAACCAAGGTAGCCTATGCCATTATGTCCCAGCTGCATGCGCTTGAGCTTCCTGTTACGTTCGGCCAGGCCACAAATTCGCTTTTCTCAGCATAGGTAAATGATACCTCCAGCTCGGCATACCCAAATAAACAGGAGAACTTTAGTGAGGGAGACGGGTTATGGAACACGGCCTAAACTTCCAATAGGCCGGATGAATCCCGATCATGTTCAGGTGCTTCAAACCGACACTCTGGTCGTCTTGAGGCTTTCGACCTGGCTCCTCCACTCGCGCTTGAGGGCAAGACTCTCAGTACATAAAGCGACTATGACCTCAAGCCTACCGGTCTGGGGCCACAGAAGGGTAAGGGGATTGAGGACATGAAGGTGGCGATGGAGGGCATTAGAGCCAGGGGCCTGGAGATGTTTCCGTTCTCGCAGGCCAGGGGCGGTGAGCACGTTGGTATAGCTAGTTGGAAAGTCAGCTTACACGGACGCTACGAAAGTTAGCATCCAGGGGCATGGGCGGCCAGCTGATAGATATGATCTCAGAGACATGGAAAAGTATCCGACTCTGTCAATGGGTAGTTGGGCATGGCCAGTTTGAGTGTTATACTCCTTCTGGTCGACGCTGTCGACGCTTTAGCTTTCCAGGCTTGGGGGGGGGGCGGGGGGG
>ONZQ02000001.1:2925277-2935728 GCA_900312665.1 Cephalotrichum gorgonifer
CATTCTAACAGATCTAATCCTCTGGGAGGTAGCCTCAAAATAAAGTCGCACCATGTTAGTACCGAGAAGTAGAAGAGAGGAACCGCAAAGCTGTAATATTGTGCTAGAATAGAATGTTGGAAGCTGGATGCTACGAGCAATATTTCAATGGATGTACACACCAGAGGCATCCAAGGTCACCTACATTACATGTACCTACACTAAAGGCCCTTGCTAAGGTGGCGCCTTCCTCGAGTTATCGGCGTGGGATCCCGCTCCTCCACTAAAGCACGGGTACATACATATACCAAGGTGTAGATCAATCGACAAGTAAATCTAGCATGAGGTAATCAGGATGTAGATCGTCAATCTTCTCTTCTTCTTGCCTTGGACCCTCCCAAAAAGGGGGACCTTATCACAGGTTTCTTGAATCCAACCTTGTGCGAGCCCATCATGTTAACCGACAAGGGGCAAGGGGTGAGGGTGAAAAGGGGATCGAGGTCATGCGCCGGTTTATCCACCGCACCCTCTCTCGGCCAGTTGGTCCTCCCCTCGATGGAGAGCGACAAATCCAGACCGAACGACAGCGACATATCGTCTCTACACAGGCCCGGGATCAGTTCTTTGGGAACTTCGGGAGTCGGACCGGGCCGTGCGTGGGTCCAATTAGCCGATTACTATAATCACCTGGCCCCCTGCAGGACACACCTCCTTCGTGGGGTTGCTGGGGTAAAATACTGTGACAGCCCGAGAGGAGATGGGTTCGACGGCCACGCATATCGTCGATCCTAATGAGGCTCCAACTGCGCATACATGCCGTTGGTCGAGTCCCTGCCTTCAAGGAGGGACTGGGAGTGTCGAGCGCTTATCCGGCGGTTTGATAGCCCATGGTCGGCTACTCATATGGGTAGGCGCCGGGAATGGATTGCGGCTGGCCTGAGATGTGCCGTGGATTGAAATCTACTGGCGGAAGACGTTTAGTTTTATCATAATATTCGCGCGTATGAAATGGGGCGCTTGGGGGGTTCGCCTAACATGGATGGCTGGACTGCAACCCAGCGGAACCAATGGTTAGCCGCTCAAATGCAAGACCGTCACAGTTCCAACAGCCGCCATGGCCCCCAACAGCACTCCAACAATGCGAAAGGGGCGAGTTCCCCTTCAGCCTATACGTGACAAGACCCCATTATATTTAGCCATCGTCAATACCAGCCTCAACAAGGGACGAAGAAGAAAGAGAAGATGATCAATCAGGACTTCTAGTGTGCTTGTACCGATATGGCCATCCAGCTACTCTGGCTCCTTATCGCAGCCTGTCTCGCGGGTTTCGTCGCCGCAGACGGCGGAGATGACTTCTATAACAACTTATCCTCCGACCTCGCCCCGTACGTATCGCACATCCCCTGCCCAGGACAACTACACCCTTGTGCATATCCTGACTGGCCATATTGCAGCTTACTGGCCCTCTTTGGAGAAAGGGTCACCACACAGTTCATAAGCCAGTCCATAGGCTGGGCTGATAACATCGTCCTGGCAATGGCACCGTTCGGCATACTTACGATCATCGTCAGCGCTATCAGAGTCGGGGGTCCGTCGTGGCTCAAGGCCGTCATCGGGAGGGCGAGGGAGAATCGTACTGTTGCTGAGTCCGAGTTGATGTCCTCTACATCGCATGAGGTGTGCGAGCTCTGGAACGGTCAACATGTCGTCAGGGTCTTGGGATCGGGACCAATCCGGGAATTCATTGTCATGTTGCCCAAAGGAGGCCGGGCGAACGCGCAGGAGCCGGACCAAACCCAGACTTCTACGAGTACGACTGAATCAGAGAGGGACTCAACTGGTAGTCAGACAGCTGGCTCAGAGGTGCATCTTGAGACGTCCGTAATGAGCTTGGAGAGAGCCAAGAGTGAGACCTATTTAGGGGTCCCCTATTTAACGGACCGCAGTTAGTACACCCCCAGCTCATTTATCCTAGTCGACCCAATCTCACCTTGGCGCTAGTACCTACTTTTTGAGAACGCATCTTTGGCAGACTTACAAGGAAAAGCCTGGATCCTCCGACGACTGAGGTGCTCGAGGGAAAGGAACCTAGCCTCGACACCCCGCTGAGACCTACAATACGAAACACCATCTTCGGCAAGCGTATTCCTCCTCCACACGACCAAGATTCTGAAAGAGGACCACCAAATCTCGGTACCCCCAAAACCCAAGTTCCCAATGGTCCTGACGTCGAGAGGCGGGACAGAAAACGGCCCAGCAGCAAAATGGGCGACAGGGTTCGCCCCCCCGTTGTCGTCATTCGAAATACGAGCGTGCATACACCGAATCTCACCCTCAATGCTCATAACCCAGTAAGGAGGTTGGAGCTATATATCGTTGCTGCTTGTGGCATCATCCTCCAACTTGGCGTCATTGTGTACGCCGGAATCACTGCCAAATATCTCACCCTGGTATTGCTCAAGGATGAGCACCCTGTCGAGGATTATGCGTTTCCCTGTACGGTGACTGGTATTCTACTTTTGATGTCCGGAGTCCTCATTTGCGCCTACATCGTTGAGAGCAGTACGACAGAGACAACATACCAGTCGGCGGACGAAATGGAGGCTCGGGTCGTTTGGCTGCAAAGGGCCGGGACCGTCAACGACCAAGCCTTTGAGTCCTTTGATGTGTTCCCGGACGACCCACAGGTCCTAGTCACGACATCCCAACGAGCACCGAGGCGGAAGTTAGGAGACCTATGGCCAGCAAAAGTCATTCGTGGGGTAACAAAAGTGCTTCGGGGGCCAACAGATCAGATTGGAGAGACAAAGAGACGTGAAGAAACAGCTCCGCGGAAGTCGTCCCTAAAGTCAGTGCTAGGACAGCCGACAAGGAGAACATCGGAGGACATCCTCGATATTGAGGTTGAGGCAGTCATAGCCACCACCGGCGCGGCCGTGGGCATCTGCGGCTTCATTGCGCAGTTCATCGGGTTGCGCGGCATGCACTGGTCAGTTTCGGTCGCCAAGCTCGGCGCAGTCATCATAATTACTCTCCTCAGAGCGTGGGTCCGCCGCGGGCTAGCCAAACCGCCGAGTTGCGAGCGTCTTGCCTCGGGATTCGAGCTTGACTGGTTTGCGATGGTACTAGGCGACCTTGATAGGGCGCCTTGGCAGGATGTCTCCGACTGTGGCGAGGAAGTTGCCAGGGACTGGAGGATTGTAACTGGCAGAGGTCCAGAGGGATACAAGAGATTGCATCCCGTAACAGATACTTCGAATCCTAAACAACATACCGAGACGATAGAGAATGGCTCTCCCAGGCGCACCGAGACGGCGGAGGATGGAGTTCCTGTTGCTGGGAATAGCGACACCAGCAACTCGAAGGCACATGCGGTGATGATGACTAGAAGAGATCTTGGGCGGCTCTCCGGCTGGCAGGGGCCCGCGTCTGCAGAGGCTGCTGCTTTCACAAGAGCCATCGAGATTACTATGGATGCTCTATTCGGCGACTCTCTTACCGGTAGTTTCACGTGGACACTCCAAGCCCAATACGCCCAGTCAGGCATACAGCCAGTCAACTTCCGCCTAACACAGAGCAACGGGACGTGGGAGGCTTGCTCGGACGAGATCGAGGCGGCGCTATCGCTGTGGCTCTACTCTGTTGGAGAGAAAGAGCAGGACCAACATCGGCAGCACCATGGAAATCATTTACGCTCCGCAATGCCCGCTTATCAAAGATGGCTCAGGATATCCAGGGCACAGGGCTTGGGAGTCTAGATCAGATCTACCTGTGCATCATCCCGCCGCTAAGCGTACTTCACAGGCTTCCGCAGGCTGATGCGGTCATCGAATTGGCGCGAAAACATGCCGGACGACACGAGGGGTTGCAGCACTGGAAACATGCCGGGTATGTGTATTTGTGGCTCTTCCGTGCGTCAAAGACATTCCCAGCAGAGAGCTATATTTCCGCTAGGGCGGCTGCAGCATTGATGGAGTATCTCAGGATACTTACCCAAGCCATAGGATTGAAAGACGCTCAATATCACGACCGGGACCTAGAAGATCGAGGCATCGACTTGAAGGACGCTCAATATAACGACTGGGGTGTGGACGGTCTGAAGCTGAAACGGGACATTGAAGAGGAGCTGTGGGCCGTTGATTGGGGGGTCTTGTCAAAACTCATGAGTTTATACGTGCGGCAGCTCCGTCCTTGGAGTTTCATCCCAAAGAAGGAGGTCCAGTCCGGCTGGAAGCCCAAAATGCCCGATACACACTACCCTGAATCGTTTAGATTCACGGGGTTGCATAGGCGTACCACCTATGATTCTTGGGTGGCGCTTGAAAAAGGCACGAGAAAGGAAGAAGAGTTGAACGCGAAGGATATCCACGACTGGACACCGCTGCATTACGCTGTACTTGCACGAAAGGGAGACCTAACGCCCACCCGCGAACTCCTGGAACAGCAAGCCGATGTCAGCGCTCGAGATCTGATCGAATGGACTCCGCTACATTACGCCTACCCAAGTCGTAAGACTTCAACAGTAAGGTACTTCCTGCGAGAAGGCGCAGACGTTAACGCGCGCGGCAGAGACGGAGTATCGCCGCTGCACTGCGCAGTGGCGAGTGGCGATAGCGAGATGGTCCGCGTGCTGGCTGAAGCAGGCGCGGCTCTTGACATCCAGGATGCCACAGGAAACACAGCACTACTATGGGCTGCGTTCAGGGGCCGTAAGGGCAACGTTGAATATCTGTGGCGAGGTACGAATAGGAAGATGAGGGGCCATTATGGCAGGACTGCCCTGCATCTAGCAGCGAGAGCCGGGATGCCAAGAGTGGTCAAGCTGATCTGCGACAATCTGCACGCTGGCAAGATTCACAATGAGTACTGGGAAACCAGGCAAGAAAGGGAGAGGGAGATCAAGGAAGCTGTAGAATCTAGGGACCGTATGGGACAGACGCCGCTACATCTAGCAGCTGAAAACGGACATGACGACTGCATGAGAGTGCTCATTTTCAGTATGGGAGCCGACATGGAGGCTACCAATCACAATGGTCTGACGGCACTACATGTAGCCGCTGTCAAGGGGCTCGCAGATATTGTCAGTCTTCTTATCGCGTTCGAAGCCAACGGGGATATCAAAAAGGTCACGGATGTCAACGGATGGACACTACTGCACAGGGCGGTATGTTACCGTTATCCAAAGGGTGTTAGGCTTCTTAATGAGCTAGGGGCCGACAAGGAGGCCAGAGACCGCCGTGCGCTGACACCACTACACCTCGCTGTGCTTCATACCCCGGTGGTGTATATCTCGCTACTCGTCTTGCTGGGAGCTGACAAGGAGGCCAAGGATGAGGCGGGGCAGACACCGCTACAAATTGCCGTGTTTCATAACCGTCTGGACGCCATGGAGAGACTTTTGGAGGTAGGGGCCGACGAGAAGGCTAAGGATAATATGGGACGCACACTTCCACACACAGCCGCATATCGCAATCACACCAAGGCTATTAGGGTGCTTTGTGAGATGGGAGCCGACAAGGAGGCTAGGGATATGGCGGGGCGGACGCCGCTACGTGCCGCCGTGGCTGAAAAGAATCACAAGGGTATCAGTGTGCTTTGTGAGCTGGGAGCCGACCAGGAGACTATGCATAGCGATGGCTCGGCAGACGTCGTCACCGAGGGCTCTTCTTGAATCTCGGCTAGTATTGCGAGCGGGCGGGGACCCTCGGTTCTTCACGCGTTATGGCCATACGTACTGTTTACTTCTCAGATGTTAAAATATCAAGTTTCGCGGCTTTGTAAGTACAGACTCCAGTCCCCGGCCGCCTTTTTTTCCCGTCCGTTGCCGGACCCGGGCCGGGTGATGTGGAGCCGTCTCCGCTCTGGCTATGGTCACATTATATGGTGGCGCTCCATGGTCCCACTTCGGCAGGCTTGTACCCCGAGGTAGCCGGATCCCTTCCCGACGTTCTCTTCGCGGAGTTCCGGGACTTACGGAGGGCTAAGATTAGCTTCTGGATTTGGTGTTGTTACAGTGGCGGCGCAGAGCACCCTTTCCTCCTCTTGCATTACTTGTACTCACCCCGGACCGATGGCTTGGCGCCGGTGCTTTCTCCGGCTGGTAAGATCGTATATTTCGGAACCAAATCGCATTATTCCAAAGACTTGTCTGGTACCTTCTGCGCTGGCGTTTTGGAAACCTCCCCCTTCATTATCGATCTTGATATTCAATTTCTTAATCGGGACAGGTATACATGTACCATACTTACCCCGGTGTTCAAGAACTCGTTCATGTGGCAGGAGCCATGGGTGCCCACCGAAGTCGTTGAATTTCCTGGTCTCTCAATGGTCAAACAGCAACGAACGGGATGGTGGTGCGTGGCACTTGCCCGGCCGCCCGCATTATGTACTTGTTGTATTATCCATCCCGCCAAGTGAACGAAAAAAAAAACAAGGCGGCCACAGGGAAGGTGGTTGCCTGGTTTCTGCCTGCACTTCTGCCTTTTGCGACTTTGCGCGTTTATCCCTTGTTTCTCTCCCCCCGCTCCCCCCTTCGTCGTTGTCCCGCTGATGCGCCTCATCGGGCTTGCAAATTTCCCATCTTGATCCCACCATCGACGTATTGCGCAAGGACGTGAAAAAACACGCCGGAGTTTCGATTTTATCCACCCCAGCCCAAACCTTCATCTCTACCTCCGCCTCCATTCTCACGTTTCCCCCGGGGCACTTAACTGCATGTATTGATGCGTTTGAATGATGCACCGCCGAGCTGTGTGCACATGTCCAACTTAAGGTCGTCCCACCTCACGTCGTATCCTTGGCCAACATCTCGGCCCGCCCACATCTACATATTTCCTCCATATACACGGCCGCCACCCCACTTCACAGTTGTGAATCCATTCTTCAGCTCGTAGCGCCGCCGAGTCCGATTCCCTCAACCACTGGAATATCAAACGCATTCCCACGCACATGCTGCTACCTGGGTATAGGTATGTAGGAGTTTCTTGCGCTGCCCACACGGATTTGATGTCGAATCATCGTCAGCTCTAAATCCTAAAGTGGTGAGGTGAGAATGGCGACCCCGCGATGCTGGTGCTGATGATGCGGCTAGTGATTTCTGCTACCCAAAGACGGCTGCCTATCGACAACCCGCCTCTCCACATCTCTCTTCTCTGGGCACAATCATCGACACTCTTAAATCACCTCACGTAGCACCCATCGGCTCGGGCATTCTAAGGCCACCAGAATTGTCAGGGTCTCGCCAAGAGCCTCCCTTCGATCATCCTTCGCTGCTGTCGTTGTTCCTATTTCCCTAACCACTGAAACCGGCGTCGTGCGTCGATTCAACATGGGGTATCAATCTAACCGGCGGCCTGGCGATAAGGTGTCGCGCAGGCCCGCCCACTCTTCACAAAATAACCGGAGCATGGAGCTCCCGGGAATGTCCAATGCACCCCTCTCCAAGAATTACATGGCCGCACTACTGGCATCGGACTCCCAGCGTCGCCCGGGAATGATGACCCAACACTCCAACACCACACCAGCGTTACTGACCTTCATGGCCACGGAAAACCCCGCACCTTGGAATCCGGTTCTTGCCTTCTCAGGGCATGGGGGCCAAGGCGGAAACGCTCTGGTGCCTGCCACTGGATATCAAAACTATCGAAATCCAACCCCGATGTCCGCTCCTTCGGACTCGGGGTATGCAAGCCGGCGCTATATCGACGATATATCATCAATGGGAGAGGCACCCTTCGACCCGAGCCTCCAAGATATGTCCAACCAGTTCGGAAGTGTGACGTTCGGCCAGTCAAACCATCGTGAGCCACCACCCTCGACTTATAGTGCACCCGGGACAGGCCCTGGGCCAGAACTGCGGTGCAACACCTGCAATGAATTCGTCAAGACGAAGTCGGCTATGAAGTACGCCAAACCCAAAGACCATGATGATGAAGAGGAGACTGACGGCCGAGTGCAGCAAACATGTCGCTCGGCATACTAAACCACATGTCTGTAAAGAGCCGGGCTGCACAAAGGGTTTCGGTACCCAGAACGATCTAGCTCGACACCAGCGCTCCTCGCACAAGTCCTTGTCAGCACCAGGCAAAAAATACAAGTGCAATCTCGGGCACTGTAGTACCAAGGACAAGGTCTGGCCTCGTGGGGATAACTTTAGATGCCACCTGAAGAGTGTTCACGCGGTACCCGATGATCTCACCAAAACCCGGTCCTTTCTAGACCAATTCCTGTTACCGTATGTGCAAGCAGAGATACCTCGTGAGCCCCCTTTCGGTAAACCATTAACGCTTCTCGCCAGGTCTGTGCCCGAAAACGATGCCAACTTACTCCAGGGTATCGGAGGCGGGTCGGTCGTGAGTGTGCTACATGACTTCCCTACCACACTTGCTGATGACTGGGCCGTGGACTCCTCCTGGAATACTGTTCCTCTGGGCGACACGCCAATGGTCGGCGAAAATGATCAAACAATGGCCGAGTCTGAAGAAATGCAACTAGAGTACATGGACGGGGCAACGGGGCCTTCTATCTCAACACCACCCCCGAGGAGTCCGAATCTATCCCCTCAGATTCAGAAGACGTTAGACCACCTCTCCGAGAGTTGTCGTGAGAAACCCATGGGCCCGACGGAAACTGCATCTACGATTGCCCTGCAGCAGCTAGCATACCGGGATCTGGTCCGACAAGAGTCGAGCGGACCCCATCCCACCAGCCGCAGCGGGGAGGAGGCCAATTTCGCCCGCGTGCCCGACGCGGCGTCTACTCTGCAAGCAGGTCATCGTGAGGAGAACAATAATGAATCCGCTTCAAGCAGTCCGGAGGACTCCACGACCTCTCACGGTAGCACTGAAATGGAATTTGACGGCAACATGGCAGTCGAAGAGGCGCACCGGAGAGAAGGAGAATTTATGAAAAGGTTGCAGGGTATCCCGAAAGATTTTATCCAACGGTACTTGAGGAAGAATGGTATCATTATTCCTGCCGCTGACGGTGGTGCGGACCGTGACGACTCCGGGACAACCAAGCAGAAGCACAGCTGTACCTGGAAGGATTGCAACCGGGGCTTCAATCGGAAGTCCGAGCTCAAGTATGTTATGTTCCCCCGTCGTAACCTCTGCACGCTGCGGGTTGCTTGAGACCACGTCTCCTCGAGAAGAAAGACGAGGTTGCTAACGTTGAATAGCAAGCACGTGCGACGCCACAATAAGCCGTATGGTTGCACCTTCCCCCGGTGTAAGAGCACATTTGGGAGCAAGAGTGACTGGAGGCGGCACGAGACCAGCCAGCATTTCCAGCTGGAGATGTGGAAGTGCGACGAACAGCTCGCGAGTGGCAGCATCTGCACTCAGGCCTGCCAGCGGCGCGACGTGTTTGAGAACCACCTGAAGAGTGAGCACGGGGTTGAGGATCGCGAGGACATTGAAGCGAGACAGGAGAGGTGTAGGGTCGACCGGAACAGCAGCACCAGGTTCTGGTGCGGTTTTTGCAAGGATGTCGTGGAGGTCTCTCCGGAGTCGAGTCGCGGTGTGTGCAGCGAGAGGTACGATCACATCGGGAACCACTTCACCGGGAGGAACAACTATCCGAAGCGGAACATAGCGGACTGGGTTAGTGGGGACACGGGCTACAGCGATGCCAAGTTAGAGGATGTCAGTCCGGGTGGAATGGATCTTGCCGAACAGCCCGGGGGGAAGAGGAAGCGGGAGGGGTCGGTCGAGTATGGGGGGGCTGCCCGGCGTGCGAAGAAGGTGTCGGGGCGGAGGGTGTGATGGGCCTCCTCGATCGGTAGGTTGTGAATGTTCCTCACCCGGATCGGGAGTTTAATACTTTGACTTGGCTAACGCGTGGGTTAAAAAGGAGATGGGGTAGTATTAAGGGATCTTGTTCCCCTTTTCTTATAGGATATGATGATGATTATGCTGGAGCGAGCTATAAAAGGTTACTGGTGTTCTGGGTTTGGATATCTACGATGATGGACAATTACCGGGTATAATGAATGGGCTTTACCAGGGTGACGGGGTTCACGATGGTATACACTATTGGGTAGTATAATGATGGCCATCTTACGGCCCGTTTATCTGTGTTGACTGACTGTCCTCGAGCAGTGCTTGTTTGTAGTGCAGACCTCTTGGGTTGATTCTGAGCCCTGACGCGTTCATCCTTAAACATCTAAGCGTTGGATGATGATTGTCCTCTAGCCGTAGTCATACTTTGTTACTAACATCTACGCGCGCGAAACAGCGACCTATTCCCAGGCTGATCATGCCCGACCCTCACTGAGACACCATCGCCAACCAACCGTCCCTCGTCTCTCAATACACAATACATGTAGCATTACGTCGCTGCCCCCCCCCCTCTCAGACGGGTGCTGTGTAACACAACCCAGCCATGACAAACTAATAATAATAATACTGATAATAATGAAGTGGTCGGTATCCCTTTTCCGCTACTGGGATGGGATGTCCGTTGTAGCGTGA
>ONZQ02000001.1:2937169-2947239 GCA_900312665.1 Cephalotrichum gorgonifer
CGAACCGAGTTTTATGCGGCGGCAGAAATATGGAGACGACTCGCATAGAGCGGGAGGTTGAACAACACGGGCGAGCCGCTGAGAGCATCGACAGCCCAATGCCGGTCTCAGAAATAGAGTCCGGTAAGAAATAGGGGGAGAAAAGGGTGGGGAGGGGGTTCACTTCCTATCCGCTCAAACACTAAATACGAGCCGGCCGGCGAGTTTTGTGTGAGTGTAAGTGTGGTGACACTGCGTATGAAGAACTGACCAAATACGGGTTTGGGACCCACGCTTTGGGGGTCGGGAATCGCTAATTAGGGCAGCACTTCTGTTCCTAGGTAGGGAGAAAGAGTGGAAACAGGGTCCTGATGCCTCTCGGCGATACTCATCGGAGCTCGGCAGGCCTCTTTGGGGGCCGGGCCGGCCGCAGCTTGGGTGGCTCCGGGCGGCGGCGAAGGGGATCGACGCGTTGTCTGTGCATGAGCTGGTTTTCTTGCCTTTTCTCGGTGCTGAATTGTCGGCTTCGTGATAGGCTTTTCTTTCCTTCCATTGGAATCGTGGCGCCTTCCGTTCTTGGTAATTTCAAGGTGTTATCAATACGTACTCATAGGCGCCTTGTTCCAGGTATCAAAGCATGATCGATGGCTCTATCAATCCATTACAAACCAAATACGGAGTAGCGTTGCACAAGTATCTCGCACCTTCACTCCCCCCCCCTTTTGTCCCTCCCAGAGGCCGGGAAGGGAGCCACTGATGGGCCCAGAGAATCATTCCAGCTGACGGTGGTACAAACGCGCCCGTGACGGGAATTGGACAGGCGGCGTCGGTCGCCCTGAAACAAGGAGCCTCAATCGTGCAAGTATGGTGGAGGGTGGCGGGAGCGCGGAATGTGAAGTGTGGCTTGTTGTTTTTTTTTTTTTAGGGGGGGGGGGCCGTGGTGAGGAGCCAACAGAGTTCCGGACGGCCACTTACAGGACCGTTATCATCCCATCTTCGAGAACAATGGCGGGGGGTTCGAGTATGCGGCCTCGAATTGCCATGACTAGAGAAAACGCCGCCCTCCCGATGGCGTACTCTCCTTGGGATGTCGTCACTCACATCGAGGGTTCGCCCAATGCCGCTCCCCGACATCCCAGCCACTAATACCCCAGTTGCCCCACGGGGAAAACGTCATGGGGTGCGGAAAGGCAGAAAAAGAAAAGGAAAAGAAAAGAGCAAGGGCAAAAACAAGGCAACCGATCTCCGCGGAAGTCGCCTTGCCAAGAATCAACAACCGAAACGAAATCTGCCTCTTTTCCCCACAGCTTGCTTGTGAACGTGTCGTTTGAGCCGCAAGAGTCCACTGGGGATCGTCGGCCAAGAAAAAAAAGGCAAGGGGGGTCAGTTGGTTCGGTGCGATTCGATTCGATCAGGGGCGCGCCAAGTCCAAAGAAGAGAAACATGCTCATACGACAAGTGCAAATCTCCCATCGACAGAGCGAGGCATTTTCATCCTTCGGGTGTTCTCTGCTCAGCTTCGCCTATTTTTAGGCGACGACCGGGCTAGTGGGGGGAAGGCGGTGGGGTAAGTTGGGCATCCATGAGTGGTCGCCTGTCAGGCGTCCTTGCGTTTTTATTCGTTTATGCCTCCCCGTCGTCCATTCATGGTTGTCCCTTCCCTCTATATCGCACCCCACACTCCATACAGAGTACTCCACACCACACGCCCCCCCACCACCACATTGCACCTTCCGTCCCCGCCATTCGGTCTCGAATGTAGACAGTCCAGTGACCATCCTGGCCCCCACGCGCTATTGTGAATGTGGTGGTCAGCACGGGACGGGTAGCAAGGAATTACCGTTGATAGGAAACTCTGACACGGTGGGTACTCCGTAGCGAATTAGAGTCAATCAATCGTAGGAGTAGAAAACGCCCGGGCGGTGAGAGAATGCAATGAGGGAACACTCATCGCCGAGAACCCTCTTCCCTTCCTGCCCCGCCTCTTTCACATGTGACATGCCTGCAAGTGTACTAAGAAATACACTAAGAAAATACCGGTATTACCAACTATTATGACGATTACGGAAGTGTAGCGTACTGTTGCTCCGCCGCCTTATCGGCTACCGGCACTGAGATAAGGCCTCCTACCATAGGTATTAGTACTACTAAAAGTAGCTACATTATGGAAGCGTCCGTTAAGCCTCCTCGCACTTGTGTCCGGTACTCATCGCTCCGTGCATATTCCTTCCGATCGGACGAAGTGGGGAGAAAACAAATAAGAAAAATAGAAAAAAAGGGGGGGGGGGAGAAAGAAGAAAAAAAAAAGGAATAAAACAGAGGTTGTCGCCATCTCCGCGATGAAACGAGAGAGAGAGAGTGTGTGTGTGTGTGTGAGCACGGGAGACGGTGCGGGCCTCCCGGAGCGCGCCACAAAAAGCAAGATATATTGCTTCGCCTCACTTCTTAGCGCGTTGTGGGCCCGGGGAGGGAGGCGGGGAGAAGGAGGCAATACAATGGAAGGAGGGGTCGTTCAAAGGTCCACCACCTGAGGCGTCGATGAGGTTGCCGTCCGTCCGCTCGAGGCGAGGATAGTTGCGCCTGCAGGATTTGTCTTGCCCTGGTGCTAGCAGACATTAGTCGTGCTACGCACTTGGACTTGGCTTGTATGCAGGGAAAAGAGGGTTGCAAACTCAGCCGCAGATAAAGAGTGGGTTTCCTTCCGCGATGACCTGATATTTCACATGGTCATGTTGGTTTGGAAGGCGGGGTGGTGCGGAGGGTGTTTGGGGGCGTGAGGGTGGCTTTCCATTTCTGGTCAGAGTCCACTTGTGAGTGGTAGCCCAAGGTCCGGATTATCCTGGCCCCTGGCCCCTGGCTCCTAGCTCCTGGATCCTGGATCCTGGGGCGGGGGCTCGGAGTTGACCGCCGGTGGTTGCCGCCGGTGGAAGTTGATAAAGCGCCAAACATTACTAGTATGCCGCGATGGGGGGCCACAGCCCGTGGCCGTGGCCCGGGACAGGGCGCCCCTAGTGACTCGAATGAAGACACCATTTCTCCAGCGAATGAACACCGTGATACGGAGCACCGGGGGGGAGGCGTCAATGTAAGTTCGCCCTCGACACATCAGTTCGCCCTTGACCCAACCACCCCGTCCCTGCCGATCCACCGGATTGTACTACACATACTTGTAATAATATGATGTCCTACCCCTGGATTGAACTTATCGTGGCCCACCCCGTGGGGCATCGAGTCTGTCACGCGGCATCTCCGAGACGCCACGGCGGCATCATTCCGCTTGGGGCTTCTAACTAGCTCATAGGTCTCACTGCTCCATCTCCGTCTCGCGCCTGAACTCCGAGGCCGACTATCAAGACCACCGCCACCACTAACCAACCGCAGCTGAATCAATGATAATGGTTTCCGCTTCGTCCCGTAGCATCATGTGGATATATCCGAGACAAGATATTACTACTTACAAATGCCCTTTCCTGGATGCACATGCCGTGGCCCCTGTACCGCCACAGACCCAGCGCTCTGGGGCTGGGTGCACGTTCGCGCCTGCACAACTGGGCGTCCTGCATCTTTGGGACCACCTGTTGGGCCTAATAGGTTACATCTATGCCAGCTGAAAAAAAAAACGCCGGACTTAAGACTCAGCACGATATACATGCCGCACAACAGCGGTTAAACGAGTACGTGATTTCGTAAAATGGAAATGCTGGCGCCGCCATCAGCCACGCCATGAGAGGGGGCGTGTGATGTCGGGCGCGTTTTGGGGGGCTAGGGGTAGGGGCAAAGGGACGTAGGAGGATAGCTGCGGTATAATACCTGAACCGCTTGATGATATGTTGATAATAGAAGCTCGTTCGCTCTGGCATCTATAGCCAAACCGGAGGGTGGACAAAAAGCAAGCATAGGCGTGTTTGGGGTCTGGGTCATGTACGAGTATCTCCTTATAGACCCACTACTTGTCTTCATCCTTGTACTCATAATTGGCAAGTAGCATAATGTGAGGTGTGAGGTACCAGCTTATTCGTTCGAGTATGCCTGCGAGCAGTACATACGAGGACGGGTGCATCTCGAAGACCCGAGCGCATGAGCCCAAGCCTCAATCTGGCCCACTTCGGCTTAGTGGGCGATCAGCTCGGCTCGCTCGTTCCATTTTCTGTGGTAGAGGTGGCTTTGAATGAACAGGGGGACACCGAGATTGATAAATAATGCCCCCTATTGGTCAGATGGAAGGATATAGTGGGTCTGCTAGTCTGACTTGGACAGCGGTGCAGTGTGGACAGAGGTACTCCGTATATTCAAGCACAAATACGTACTCGTACATATGTACTCGTCCTGACTCGCATGCCACTCGGACAAGCAGGGGAGGAGGTAACTACAAGGGAGAAGAATCCCAATCTGCCTTGAGCTAAACTAGATCGGGCACGGTATCAGAGCGGTCACCTTCCACGACCCGAGCGCCGAGTTCTAGCGTGGGTACTAGCTGGTTTGCTCGAACCACTTGCAGCACCAGAACGAGCTCCGCCCCCCGGAAGTACTTGTAGTTCTCGGAAGTGTCAACAAACCTAGCGTGGATAAAGAGAGACAGACCCCTGGCGAGGGGTGCGCGGGAGGTTCCATGTCACTCCATCGGGCCAGTGAGAGAGCCCGCGAACAATTCGAAATACGGGTAGTTGTAGTAACGTGCTCTTTAGGTGTGGCGTCTCGATCCCGGGGAGCTAGTACCTGTACTAGTACTAGTAGTACCTTCCCTGTACGAGGGAACAAATGATGAGGGCCAGTGGGCGTCTGTACATCCCTCTTATAATTGTATTAGTGCGGCGCCCCACCTCCCCAGAAGACCTCGGAGTATGTGTTGGTTCGTTCACCTCGATTTAGGTTCGCATGTGGCATTTATTCGTACGTACTACGTAGCACCACTGACCAGCCCTACATGGTACTCCAGGATATTTCTCATATTAGGTACTCGTCGGGCCAGGACGGAAGTTTAGCGAGCAATTAGGTGGGCCACAAGTGCTTGGCCGAGATTGAGAACGAGCCCCAGACCCACTACCACCAGGTCATGGGTTATGGGGGATCCTTCGCCATTTTTTTCTACAAGTATTTTGCACCATCAGCAACGCCGGGGGTGGGGAGGCAGGATCCAGACTGACCGCTGTTCCTCGGCGCGGCAGATGTCGCAGAAAGAATATCAATCGACAACGGACAATCCAACCAGCTGCACATACAACCATGAGCAGATGCTTGTATATTCCTCTTATCCGCATTTGTCCAGTGGAGCGAGAGTGAACGTCGGAGGTGACGCAACCATCTGTGTATGACGAGTCAGAATGCCACCTCTTGGCGCGAAGAGCAAGAGGTCCCATTACTCGTACTGTACTGTACTCGAACTCACACTACGTATTACTCGTAGCAGATGCGCTTCGTAGGATTCTTATTCCTCGAACGGACAGAGAAGGAATAGACCAATACAAGTGATCGCCCAACGAGGTACAAGCACGATCAAGGAGGATGGCCACCCTGGACCCCAGCACGGAGTTTTATTGCCCAGCACGGATCAAGCAAGCCGGGACTTGAACTCTATACTAGTACCATCCAGGCTCTGCCCGCCCTGGTCCAAGTGTAGATTTCCATGTCGATGGCATGCTTGGATCAACAGACGATTCCTCTGCATCGCCACACGCCTGTCGACTCGTAGCGGAGATAATGAATCCGCCAAGCAAGCCACAAAATGATCTTAGCGCCGCCAAGCCCGACGACTTGGTGCTTTCGTACTGGTGAGAGCCGTCACCACCGATGTGCACGCAGGGGCAGGGTTAAAATCATTAGCCAAACCCCCGATCCGTGGCCATGCGTGCGGGGGAGGTGGAGGCTTGGTTGGGTGATCATGTTTATATCCGTAAATGGGTACTTTTAGTTAACTGACACTTGTATCATCTCCCCTCGACTTCCGAGTAATAATAGTAGCACGACTCCTCCGTACACAAGGACGAGTCCGGAGAAGATCCGCGCAGGATTATGAGTACGAGGACATCGTCATAGCTCCGCGGTCAATGTAAGCGCGGAGAGACATTCATCCGCTCCTTGCAAGTATGGAAGATGGGCCATGGCCCCCAATGCCAGGAACGAACGGTCTCGACTGTGTTAATATTTTATTGTGGAAGTCGTTGTCTCGGGGGTAGCGCCGCTTTTGGTACGGAAGTCAATTGAATAGCCACAGATCCCAATCTGGGAAAGATATTCATTCACCAACAAGCGCGGAGGGCGCGCACCTGGCAGTGCATTCTGCGAGTCATGATTCGACGAAGTATCGAGAGGCAATACAAGGTGGCGGTCCTCGAGACGTACAAACATGTAGTGTGGGCGGATTTTACAAGTACTTTCCCCAGCGGTGACTGGCCTACATCATGCCCGTATAGTTGTGTATACGTTAGACTTCGAGAACCTCATGGTACACGCACGCCTGAAGCGGGTGGAAGCGGGAAGGGGGGGAAAAGGAACGGGGGAAAAAGGAGCGGGGAGAGGGGGGTTCGCGCACCGCGTCAAAAGGCGTCTGTCTACCCCTTACAACTAACACGTCGACATTTTTGCCTTGGGAGAATTGCGACTCTACTGCAACGTCATGAGGAAAACGCCGCACAGTGGGTAATCCGCATCCACATCCACACCCTCGTTCACTCTTCTCGTCTTGGACCACATCTTTTTCTCCTCCCCTTCGTTTTCCTCTTCCACTCAACTTGGGATATTTCCAGTGAAACCCCAGTCCCAAATCCCTGTTCCAGCTCATCCATGGTGGGTTCAATGCAAGGATTCTGTGTAACGGTCAGGGATGTTTTATCCAAGTAATAATGCCATTCGTACTCCGATCTCTGTACACTCTTCCATCTCCCGAAAAGGGAAGGGGGACGCATATAATACTACGTACGGTGCGCAAGAAAGACACCCCCCCCCCACCCTTTTCCCTTGTGCCCCAGAAGACAGTGCATCGAGAGGGTGGTTAGGGGCGGAAATGTGTATTCGCTGTAGAGTATGTATGTACGTACGAGTCTTCCTACTACATACTTGTATCCCGAGTACTTGAAATTGTACTCGGCGCTTCTTCATCACCTGTTGCAAGCCCTGGCTGCCTGGCAAGGACCCTGGAGTCAACTTGAAAGTCACTACAAAATATTAGAGGCGTGGGGCAGGGGCCGTGTCACCCGACCCAGCCCTCAACTCATCAACCTTGACGTTGGCCGGCCTTCAATTACACGCGTTCGACAAGTACGTATTTGTAAAAGTATATACTCTCCCTGCTTCACCAGAAACATTGTTGTTATGTGGTTATTAAGGACCACCCAACTGGGCGATGGAGGGTGCCATGCAGAAGAGGGTGTGTCTAATCCACCGGTCGCGGTCGCACAGACACACGCCTTGTCCCTTGGTGGAGAAGGGACAGATCAGGGGACCAGGGGACCAGGGGACCAGGGGAAAGGAAGGTGGGAGCGTGTATGTATTAGGTCGACGCCCCGGCCAGGAAACAGCGACCCAGCTCCAAGGTAGACCAGACCATACAAGTACGGGTAGGTACTCAGTATTAATACAAGCCAACAGAAACGGGACTGGGGTCGTGCTTTCCCATCCCATTCAAAAATACGATATTCCCGAGTACCCATTGGGACTGCATGTCCATGAAGCTCAACTCTTTCCTTCTTAAACCCATCGAGCTCCCTCCTTCGTTTTTTCTTATCCCTCCCCGACTCCGCCACGGCTAAGGCAATACTAACATCGCCTCCTTTATCCACTCCACTTGCACCCCTGATATCCTTAATATTCTTCATCCTGCGAGGTCCCCGCATCGTCTATATACTACTCTGGGTGGACCTCGCGTTCCCCTGGCCTCTTGAATATTTTCAGAGTTCGGGTTTCTATAGCCCTTGTTCCCTTCCGTCTCTCTCGTTTGTTGTACCCTCGTTCTGCTCGTCACATGAAGCCAGCTCGCGGCCTGCCTTGCCCTCCCGACTTTTACGCGAAAGAAGCGTTACTCTAACTCGACACCTCGCTCGCCCAGCACAGCCCGATTCCAGGACTTGACGAGGCAGTCCAGTGAAGACCCGCCCCGTCTTGCAAGGCACTTCTAGAGCAGCCCTCTTACTCGAGCGCGCCTTGAGGCTGACCGCCGGATACCGCGGCCCCGAGTTTCTCTTTTCTACATATTCACCTGAACGGACTCGTCCCGTCTGTTTCCAGTCACAATGGAACACTCCATGTCGTATGAGGGGTTCGAGGAGCAGTACTTCTCTCCCGAAAATCCCAACTGGTTCCGTTCATCGCAGAGATTCGAACCAGTACATAACCTTTCGAGCATGCACTCGACGGAGACCGGCTATCACGAGTCACATGATTATTCCCAATTTCGTGCTTCCCAGCATTTGAAGCAGCATCCTGGACATTCACCAGGCCTCTCGGAAACCGCCTACTACCCTCCGCAGTATACGGATCCGTACCTAGGTCCTGTGTCCCCAGATCAGGCTTTCTCCAGCGCAGGTCACAGTCCCCAAATAGAGAGCGGCCCATATTCGTATGAATCCAGGTCACACGGGAACACCCTCGGCATGGCATCTCCGACACCCGCCTACGAGTACAGGGACCAAGAACCTTACCAGCAGCAGGACTACTCACAAGCTTCCTTTGTGAACATGTCCGATGTCAACCACGACCTTCCTCTAGAATTTGGCGGAGAGAGGATGGGTGTCTCAGGGTTCTCTGTATCCTTCGATTCAGGGCATACAAGCTCCGAGGCAATGGACGTCGACATGAACCCCTACCCGGTAGAAGACACCTACTATGACCTAGGACTTCGGGGAACGGAGATGACTCCTCCAGAGGAGGACGACCTCGATCAGGGTCATGCCCGTGCCCACCTTCCTCAGCGAAAGAATGGTCGCACCGATCGCGGCCGGAAGCAAACCCCCCCAACCAACAATAAACAGGCATCCAAACCAGTGCCCAAGAAGTCAAAGACCGACCGCCCTCCCACCAGACCATCCGTGGATAACGCCCCCCCCCAAGAGGCTAGCCAACAGGCACACACGCGTCCACTGATATGCGTGTTTGGATACGCCGGATGTACTACAACTTTCGGCTCCAAGAACGAGTGGAAGAGACATGTGCTCTCCCAACATATCATGCTCTCCTACTGGCTCTGCACGGATATAGCCTGCGCCAGGGCGAATCCTCAGTCCGGAGGGACAGTCTTCAACCGGAAGGATCTATACACCCAGCACGTCCGGCGAATGCACGTCCCTGATATGTACAAAGATGCCGTCTCGAACAAGACGCACGAGCCAGGCTGGGACCGGATGCTCCGAACTATGCAGGACGAGGCGGAGCAGAAGAGATGCGAAATGCCTATCTACATGGAGTGCCCATCGGCAGGTTGCAACGTCGTATTCAAGGGCACGAGCTCCTGGGACGACCGCATGGAGCACGTGGCAAAGCACTTAGCCACGAGCGAGCCACGGGTGGTTTTTGGCGGGGACAGCGATAAGACGTTGACGGACTGGGCGGAGAGACCAGACGTGAATATCGTGCGACGGGTCGGCCGCGGCGACCGGTGGGAGCTAGCTATGCCGCTGAAGACCACGGCGAAGGAGTTGGGCTCCGCGAGGAAGGTGGCGGCGCCCTCCCGGCTTGTGGACAGCGACGAAGATGGCGATGGCGAGCTGGAATGAACCGGATTGAAATTTTGGATTTAGCGTTTACTTTGTTCCTCCTATCTCCTTTTATCCCTTGCTTTTTTTTTTGGGTATGGGAACGCAGGCGTTGTGGTCGTTTCATGTTTTATATACCCACCATTGGTCTTATTGAGTCGTCTTGCGTCCTCTCTAATGGCTTTTCCTTTTTTTCTTTTACCTTTTCAAAGCGGACAGCACTTTCCTCTTCGGCATATTTGGCTTTTGCCTTTATACACCCCTCTCTCTCCTAGCATGTGCGTTTAACGGCCCGGATGTCGCTGTTGTTCGGTCTAGAGCATCCCTCTCCACGTCTTCTTGGCGGTGCATGGGCTTCATGCATATACGATGGGATTTGTCCTCGTTCTCTCTCTCTCTCTCTCTCTC
>ONZQ02000001.1:2947616-3012552 GCA_900312665.1 Cephalotrichum gorgonifer
CTCTCTCTCTCTCTCTCTCTCTCTCTCTCTCTCTCTCTCTCTCTCTCTCTCTCTCTCTCTTTTTTTCTGCTCCATTTCATGATTTGGGTTTCTTATGTGACGAAGATATGCAGCGAGGTTGGCCAAAACTGATAATATTAGAGATTTCTTTCTTGGATTAGATAAAGGGTAATGACTAAATTGATGATTATGCTCATTCCATATTCTCGGTGCCATACATGCACCTATATCTCGTCGTACGGTGAAGGACTAGAAATGAAGGGGAGAGTATCACAACAGCGGCAGAACGGGACAGTTGTTTGGCCTTGGCAGTACACGTTTTAATTTTCGTAGCCAGGCAGTCAGTCTGCCCTGTTCATAGCCCCCTCAACTACATCCGAGAAAAAATACTCGTAGAGAGCAAGAAACAGTACAGGAAAGAAGAGCAAAGCTTAAACAGCCTCCTTAAAACGAGAAGTAATCTCTCATGGGCCCCTCGTTCGGTTCTCTTCCTCTCCCTGTTGCTATTTCATTTTGAACATACTCCTTTGTTTCTATTTCCACCCCTCCGCCCCGACTTCTTTTATTTTACTTCGCCTCGCCTCGCCTCCCTTCTCCCGCCCTTTTCCATACCGCGAGGTAAGTACCGGAATATACATATCGAAACATGAGAAAGAAAGGAAACTAAAAAGGAAAAAGAAATGCGGAGAGAAAGAGAGTGAAAGAGAGTGAAAGAGAGTGAAAGAGAGTGAAAGAGAGTGAAAGAGAGTGAAAGAGAGTGAAAGAGAGTGAAAGAGAGTGAAAGAGAGTGAAAGAGAGTGAAAGAGAGTGAAAGAGAGTGAAAGAGAGTGAAAGAGAGTTTGCAGCAAACAAGCCAAAAAAAAAAGAAAAGAACAAAAGGATGAGTGTTTCTCCCTCTCTCTCTCCATCTCTCTCTCTCAAAATTATATTTCCGATACCGAAACACCCGTTTCCGACCGATCCCCGACATAGTAAACACAAGCAAAAGAAAAAAAAAATGAGAGAGTGCGTGGTGCTTCATCGTCCGCTTGGCCACTTTACACATTTACGCGGACCCGTTCTCCTCCACTCCTCCCCCGACGATGGCCAACGACTCCGCAATCGCGTTGTCCACGACCCCATTTACCGCCAGCCTCGCCTCGGCGTCAGTGGTGCTCGCCCACTCCTCCAGTCTGTACTTGTCGATGTTCTTCTTCAGCTGCGAGTCCTCCCACTTCATCGCCTCGACGAGCTTCTCCCGGAACGCCTTGTCCATGTCCTTGAAGCGCCGGTCCGGCTCGTCCGTGTACACGCCTAGGCAATCCGACGGCGCGAGCGGCTTGAAGTGCTCCTCGAGGTCCTGGTCTATGGTCACACATGTTAGCGCAGGCTCCTAAAGGGAGAGAATCTGCGTTGGGAAGGGGAGGTGGTGTACTTACAATGTCCAAAGTTGGCCACAGACGTCCGGAAGAGGACGGCGTTGCCAATCAGCTCCGCAACCTCCATGTCACCCCTGCGCTGCGTATCGTTGATTGTCGCCCAGTCGTCGGCGATGTAGCATCTCCTCCATATCAGTCGCCTCGCAGCCTTGTACTCCTGGCCCCTCAACCCGTTATGCGCTACCGTTAGCGCGAGGAAGAACCGGTGATTGCCAGTGTACGAGTCTCCGAGGTTCGCCAGCGTCAGGATGTCGATGAGCGTTAGGGGATCGAGCGCCTCGTGCTTAAGGAGCAGTCGCATCCCATTCTCGACGACCTGCTGCAGCACCTTGTGCTTCTTCGGCACGTCCGGCGCGTGCGCTTCCATGGCGAGTTCGAGTTCCGCGGCCTCGTCGAGGGCCGTGCTGACTGTCTGGAGTATCTCGCTGAAGACCATATCCTGGACTCTGATGACCTCGAGCTCCTTGTTAATTTGGTCAAGCTGCTTCCCGCTCCGCTCCGAGGAGGCGCGCGTGGGTTCGGACGGCACGTCGTCCTCGCTGGCCAGGAGCGCGAGCTTCCCTAGGCTAAGCTCGATCTTCTTGCTCCACGCCTGCTGCTCCCTCCATAGTCCGAGGTCGAGCAGGGTACCCGCCGCATGGGATATATCCTTCTCCTGCTGGACGTCATTGATCCAGGATATCTTGGCAAGTTCGGGCTTGCTCCGTAGATACTTGGTCTTGAAGCCGTGATCGTCACCCGGGTAATCCAAGACTCCAGCCACGCCGTCCTTGGCAAGCATGACGTCGTACGCCGCAAAGGCGAAGTCTTGTCCGTATTTGGCAAAGTAGGACTTTAGCTTCTCCTTCAGCGCGTCCACCTCGTCGAGGAGCTTATCCACCGCGGCAACGCTCAAGGAGGGATCAAGCGACCTCTCGCCAAGCCCCTTAACGTGCGTGATAAGGACATCGGCGAGGGCCGACCAAGACTTGTGTTTCTCGGCGATCGCCATGGCATCGGTCCACAGCTCCAAGGCTTCTAGCGCCAGAATCTTGTCGTGACGGGAGGTCAGGTACGCCTCACTACAGGCGTGCGCCCACTGAAGCTGCTTCGCATCGTTTGTGATGGAGGCCCAGCGGGACTGCTCCAGTATCGAAAGTAGGCAGTGATCAGTCAAGGCCGCCATCTTATTCACGATCGACGTAATCACAGCTGCACTCGGGCGGCGGCTGGACGGATGATCCTTCCTTGGCGGGTAATATTGCTGTATCCACTGGTTGCATAATTCGAGCAGACGCTTGGAGTTGTTGGAGACCCAATGAGACCCAGTCCAGGGCTCGGGAAGATCTGTATAGTCTTCTAGGACGCCGTGTTCGAGCGCCTCGTCCTTGAGCCCGTATAGCTCTATGTTCTTCTCCCGGAAGTTCAGGCCGCCCGTTAAAGCCACGACGTTGATCGTGACGGCTTCCTGCATGAGATGCGAGAGCTTAAAGTCGTCGAGCGTCTGTCCCTTGTACATGTGTTTGATCACCTGGTACGCCCAGGCGACAAAGAGCTCCAGCCTCGAAATGTCATTGATGAACCAATGGCGCACCCTGTCCACCTGGCCGGCGCTCACGTCAGGGTTAGACTTCTGGTCCTCGTGTATGTACTCGACGATCTCGGTAATGAGCGTCTTCTTCTCTTCGGCGGGCCGCTGGGCAGTGAATATCTCCTGCTTCTTCCATAACGCTGAGGACACGGCCATCTTCTCGGCATTCCAGAGCAGGGTCCACCGTGTTCGGCGATCAATGCGAACATGAGTTGCCGCGAGGTATCGGATGAGACGCTCTAGTGCCAGACTTCGGCTCTTTAGATTATCCTCAAGCGAAACGGGTAGGGTGCTGACGTGGGGGTTGGTCGAGCCGAGTATTTCATGACTGAGCTCGAGGGCGGCCGCCGACATCTCTTCGTGCGTGAACAGCTTCGCATCCCGCCGGCCGTCGAATAGGAGCGGGTTATCGGTTTTGACGCTGTAGAAGACGGCTTGCTCCAGTTTGCTTTTCGCTGTGACCTTTGGCGCAGTATCGCTACCGAACCTATCAATATCCGTCGTAGCCAGGCGGAGAATGCCAACCCCGCGAACCATGAGTACGGCGGTCGGGTTTTTCGCTTTGTATCGGTGACTCCGCGAGTCCTCATGCGCTGACGGGGCGGACGGCTCTTCAAATCCAGAACCAACAATTTCGAGGGCATCGTCATCGCGAAGGTCGATGACATCCTCGAAGACGTCAGGTGCGAGGTGCGCGTCTTCCTGGAGTTGGGAATCGGGGGAGAGGGGAGGTATCGCAATCGAAGCAATCACCGCCGCTCTGTCGAATACAACGAAGGCGACGAGGGCGGGCCGCGGAAGGTGGATCCGGGGTCGAATAGAATCCGAGGACGATTTCGAGCTGACCGGAGTCGTGTAGCATGAGATGGGTCGAACCATCCCGATCTTCGTCGCGCCGGGCGCAATGACTGCCTCGACAAGGACGTATCGCGAGTTGAAGCGTTTGGTAAGGCTAACGAGCAAAACCAAGTGCTGAACGGTGCTATCGGTGGGCTCTGCGGCATCTGTGAGCCTGCTCATCTCATGGTATTTCGACTCTAAGCCCTTGGGCACGTAGGTAAAATCGAGAAGCTCGAACGAGTCGGCGGGAAATTCGGCAGCGGCCTGGTCGGCGTCGCGGATGGCGTCAATAACGGAGTCACGGACATCTACCTCGGCGAGGGTATCGTAGCGACCACCACGGTGGAACTTCCAGGCCACGAGTTTCCCCTTGGCGGTAGCAGCGACCACATTCCTCTCGCCAACTTGGCTCGTCGGTTCCGAGCGAACAGCTGCGATCTCCCCGCGGCCGGTTGAGTGGCTGAGCACATGGCGGATGCTCCCGAAAATTCCGACGTGCGAGACACCGAGGCTCGTCGAGAGGAACTGGACGGATATAGAGGGTCTGCCGTGGCTGTCTCGAACCATCATATGGGCCAACCGTCCGCTGCTCATCGCGAGTATGTATCCGGCCGACTCCGCGGGGGTGATCTGGACAACTCGCTCTCCCGAGGACATCCCGTATATGGTATGTTCAACTCCGTGTCGTTGTTGGCGCATGAGATCGATAGTCGCGGCGCATGATATGGTTTCCCAAAAGGTGATTCGGCCACTGACTGGCATGACGACCACGAGACCGGGCTCGGTTGAGGAGGCTGATGGCGATACCAGGGACGCTAGGGGTAGCGGATCGGTCGCATTCTTGGATGGGTACGGTAGGGCAAAGGTGAATGTCTCGGGGGAGGTGGTCATCGAGGTATAGGGCCAGACGATGGCGTGCGTATGAGTGAGGGTTATGGCGTGGCCGCTCGAGGAGAATATGTCACCATGCTGGGGGACTGGGGGGAGGGACAGTTAGAGTGGCACAACAATCGTGTCGCACTTCCTAGGGACTTACCTGTCGCATCTACGCGAAGTCGATCGGGAAGAGCTGGTAGTTTGCTCACGGTGTAGGCACTGTTAGTGCTCTGCGACAGAAGCAGCGTTAGCAAACCTTCGCTACAAAATCCGCAACCTGAGGTGCTCGGCGTAGAAACAATGTGCCAGCGACGCAAATAATCCATAGCGCCGCCCAGACGCGATGTGACGATGAATAGGACAATAGCGGGAATATACGCACCAGCACAGCACTACCGTCCCCCTTGCTGACCCTCTCGCTCGCCCTGGGCTTCTTCGCGCGAAGGCCAAGCTCCTTCCTCGGCACGACCATATTCTCAATTCCGTCGTTTTTTATCTCTGGCGTCGCGGCGACGGGGCGGTCGGGTTTGACCTCGGTCATTTCGGGGCGGACGTCGGGGTTGACGAAGGTCTGCTCGGACAGAGGAACCCGCTGGCGCTTCGCCTTCGGCTGCTGGACGAGGCTGTCGGTGCTCTTAGGCCTTTGCCGACGGCGACTCCTGGTACCGGCGGCGGGGCCTGTGGCCTCGGCGACAGCTGGGGAAAACATGGCGGATTGAGGGAGAGCGACGGCAGAGACCGCGGGCGGGATAGGACTGCGTGTCTCGAAGGATTCGGAGGGTGTCGCGAGGATGGGATTGGAATCAGAGGTGTATGTACGATGACGATGATGAAATTTATGTCAAGGGAGATGGCAAGGTCATCTCGCTGATGAGGGCAACCTGCAGCCCGTCGATATGACGATAGAATGCGAGGGCTGAGAGGATTTGGCGAGGATGGTTAATAGAAGAAGGCAGGAAGTATTTTTCTCTGTCGGCTCCCAAGGTGTGGAAGGATGTCCTACCTCTCGATTGTACCTTCCCAGGCTAATTTTTGTGTTGATGGGGAATCAAGGGAGCGAGCTGCATATTGATTGGGTTGCGTTGCTCTGGGGCCAAAACAATGCGGGCAGCTTACTGGTCGGTCCGAGCTCACACGGATGTGGTGGGCTTGACCGGGACAACGATTGGAACCTATGAACACCAGCCACGTGAGAGCCACCAGGTACGTACCTGAGAAGTACCTGAGATGCGTCATCAACCTATCCCAAGCACCTGCATGAATCCCCATCCGTGGTCCGAGGTGAGCGCCTCCTACAGAGTACTCATATAATGTATACAAGTACCTAGCTCCATCTCACGCATGCGTTCTGTGCCGCTCCTAATTTTGGTACTCCATACGTACTAAATACTACCCGCCCAACAGGTAGGCACCCAACCCACTCCTACCTCTTTCAATTGCCAGCGGTGAGGTAATAAGACCACCCGTTTATCATGCGAGTGGGCCACTAATAAACCCTCCTACCCATGGGAGGAACTCTGCAATGTGAGTTCCGGAGGAAGGAGATTGTTCGGGTACGTGCCCATAGACCGGGAGAGAGCACCTGGGTGATGCCCTAGTTGCCAACGCTGATATGGACGATATTGATGAATGACATTCAGCATCTCGAGCTCCCAATGCGAGCTGGAAGGGGGGTACTATAAACGGCATGCAAAATATAAACCACAAGAATGCTGGTCATTTCGGACCAGCCATGCCAACGCCAACAAGGAACGCCACGGAATAATACTGAAGAAAATGATAAAACCTCTTCCCAGAGGAGGATATAAATATACCGGCCTCCCCAGTCTTACAACGCCTCGTCCAACATGGCCCCCTCTCACAAACCATGTTAAACTCTCATCAAGGCGCCTGCTTCACCCTCGTTTTCACGATCCGACGCGGCGCAACGCTCATGACCCTTGGCTGCCCAGCCAGCCTTGGAGGCAGACTGTTGCCCCTCGCGATGCCGACCTGGATGTTATTCGGTCCACCAACCTGGACTGGCTGATGGGCAGCATAGGTTTGGGCTTGCATATGGGACAGGGCCTGGGATTGAGCGTTTGATAAGAAATCTGGAGGCAGAGGCGGAGCAGTGCTGGGATATCCCCTCCCCACACCACCCGGCACCACCGAACCCCGACCTCTACCTCCGTGTTGTGGGGGCACCTGCCCGAATATGGGATGCCGGCCGGAAAAATGCCACACGACCATGTCGATATACATCCCCGGCTCGACAACGGACTCCCACAACTCAGGCAGGATGATTGCATCGCGCGTTCGGGGTATCCGGTTTCGTCCACTGTTCATCGGGTTGCCTGTATGCCCCATCTGCGGCATGCTGTTGCCCGCCGGGGCGGACGCGGTCGACTGTGCTCCAGAAGAGCTGGCTGGCGTGCGTGGGTAACCGCTGAGGCTGTCGCCTATCGTGGCGTCCTCTTCGTTTGCCCAGACATTCTTGGCCAAGAGATGATATTCGCCCTCATCGATGATGTCGAGGAGGTGCTCGTGGTAGCTGTGGATTTTTCTGATTAAACCTTTCGCCCCCTACGGCGAGGCGGTTAGATACCTCTGGATAGGTAATGCCGGGGTGATGGTGAAATTTCACGTAGGTCACCTACCTTCCACGTCTTGACACTGTTCCACGGCAGAAGAAAAGTCCGGCCGTTGAGATCCCTCAGTCTGATGGGTAATTTCTGAAGCTCACGCTCGGGGTCCTTTTCCCAAGGAATATGCACGAAGGTTGTTTCCTCGAGGTCCATTTCGGTCGTGTCCGACGCGGACGAGACACCTCCAACCCGCCCCTCGTCAAGGCTGGGACTGGAAAGCACCTCCCTCTTGTATTCGTGTAGTTGAGAGTCGGGTATCGCTATGGTAGGCATTCCCCCGGACGGTTCCTCTGACGTAGACCGCAGGGACGGCGTAGGGCTGACCTCCCTCTCCTTTCCCCGCCTGATCTCCGCGCGACGCATCTCGGAAGCGAGCCTCTCGTCCCCAGAGAGCTCGGACGTATCACCAGAGGAGAATCCATCGTTGCCGCCGCTTGACACTTTGCTGTTCGAGTAGCTATTCTCTTCTCGTGTGCTCTCGGATCCTTCAAGGACCTCGGAGGAGGAGGGTCGCGTCTCGGCATTGGCATCAGCTACAACTGAACAATGCCCCTGCCCGCCGTACTGGCATACTTCTTTGAGCTCTTCGGAGGAACCTAAATGCTCCTCCTGTTTCGACGGGTCGCCGCGCTCGTAGCCGGGCTCATCTGCGGTCTCCTGGAATTGGGTTTCACCGGCGGCCTCGTCCCGCCCTGGCGCCGGGGTATCATTCGATGAATTTCCGTGGCCCGACTGTGCACCGCTGTTGGAGCCTAAATTATCGTCGGACTGCTTCTCCGATAACTCTGCCCCGTCCGAAATTCGGTCCGAAACGTCGGGTGGTTCGGCCATGTCGGACTGCCCCAAGACGCGAGACCAGAATCCAGGCCGCTAGACTGATCTCTGAGCCGGGGAACCGCCCCTGTGATGCTTAGGACCCATTCAATATCAGGTTTCCAGTGCTCGGTTGTATTGGCCGATCTCGTCGCTGATGAGGTCCTGGTAGCAATGATGCGGGATTTGCGGGGAGAAGGCGAGTTGATCGTAGAGGGGGGGAGGGAACGAATGAGGGTGAGGGTGAGCGGGATGAAGCCGGAGTGGGAAAGCCCCTCCCTCCTCCTTCCCACGAAAAGCTGATATTGTATTACCTACATGTACAGCAGGCAGCCTCGAACGAGTGTAACAAACCACCAATCGGGAAACTTTTGCGTCCCAGGCGCACACCTGGGCATGTACGAATGTCCCGAGTATCATCATAATGTATTGTGATACGACTAAAATCCCCTCATTGCATTCTCCCCACTACTCAGAACGATACTCCTGGTTTGTACAATAAGACAGCCAGAGATTTAGGGAGACGAGTATTACTCTCCAATGTTTCTTTTTTGAAAACATGATTCCAGGCCTACATATGATATGGTATTGCAAGTGCCCAATAATTCACTCGGAGATTGGAAGCAGCCTCCAGGGCTAAGTTGGTATCGTCCATCTCCTTCACTTCCATGTCAACTCGTGGGTCAGTCGGCCCCTTGAGCAAGCAGCTCAGCTCAGTCTCTTTTCATTCCTTCTCGGAGTACTCGCCAACCACAAGCACGTACGTCGCCCTACATCTATCTGCTTGGCCCACGTCCGGAGGTGACGCCGCATGGTCGGGCGCTACAGACGGGGAATGTGTCAAACCACGGTAAGAAAACTGGCAGAAACTGCCGAGTTGGAATCTGGGAGTCGAGGGACTCTCAGTAAACTAATGGAAAAGTACGTGTAGTGTAGTATTGTGTTCGGAAGAAGAAAAGAAACAACGGCGCCCACCACTCTTCAGTCCCCAGGCGCAGATGGGAACTTCACAGTATATCGATATACCCCCACGACACCCTTTACAAGTTGTATCTAAAGGTGACGTCGTAGTCGCTGACCTCCTTCTTCACATCGCCGTGACCCTCCGAAGAGCTGGTCTCGCCGGCCTCCATCCTCTGGTCCCGCTTCTTGTTGACCCATCGCAGGGCGAAGACATTGATGAGGACGAGGACGATGGCGAGGCCGGAGAACCCGAGGGTGATACGCGTGCCCTTCAGGTACCGAGGGGCCGACGGGGCCGTGAATATCTGTCCGACCACGATGCCCGAGCTGTTTCCGACGCTGTACACGATGCCCAGGGCCGTGGCTCGCTTGAAATGACCGGCGAAGTTGCTGTTGAGCCACACAATTGAAACACCGCACTAGAAGCGGCGAGTTATTCCCTGTCAGTACTTGTATATGATGATATATATCGTATATAGGCACATTTTCCTTTCTTTTATGTGTGCTTCTCTGTGCCATACAATTCACGAAGGGGCGGGGGAGGGAAAAGGGGGGTTTTCTCACCGCAGTGTAGACGCCAGCCCCGAGGACAAACACCGCCACGTAGCGGCCTGCGATGGCGTCTGTAGCTAGGTTGATGGCGTAACCGACCATGAGGAGGGTGCTCGAGGCCAGGATGAAGGGCGCCCGCCACGCGGTGCGATCCGAAAGGTAGGCGAAGCCCAGGTAGGACATGGTGGACCAGACATACACGGGGACCGTCATCAGCTGGGCCACGACGCTGGTATACCCCAGCCCCCTGATGATGGCCGGCAGGAAGGTCATGAAGCTGAAGAGCGAGAGCGACACGGAGAACTCGAGCACGGCATGCAGGTACATCTTCGGGTCTGTGAAGGCGCTGAGACACTTGGGCCAGGAGAACTCCTCCTCGATGGCGAGGTGGGGATTCATTTCGAAGCGAAGTCGCATGACGTTACGCTCCTCCTCGTTGAGGAACCACGCCGTGCGCGGGTCCGCGGGGAACATGCAGTACAGGACCGGCACGAGGGCCACCGTGATCAGGCCTTCGATTATGAAGAGCCACGACCACGAGGGCAGGCCGCCGGCGTTGATGTTGGACACGGCGGAGGCCAGGAGACCGCCGACGGCGCCGGCGAGGGCGCTAAACCCGTACATGATGGCGGACCGCATCGACATCTCCGACTGGAGGTAGACCATGCCGATGTAGGCGTTGATGCAGGGGATCACGCCGGCCTCAAACATGCCGAGCAGCAGGCGGCAGGCGTACAGCTGGGGCGCGTTTTTGATGAAGCCCATTCCGAGGCACGTGGCGCCCCAGCCGAGCATGCACATGGACAGGATGATCTTGGGCCCCACGACCTTGAGCGCGATGGAGCAGGGCGTCTCAAAGGCGACGTAGGTCGCGAAGAAGAGCGTTACGGCGTTGCCGAACTGGTTTCCCTGCAGGTTCAGGTCCTCGGGGAGACCCATGATGTTTGTATTACCCTACGCACGCAAGAAGCAGTACGCCGCGGGATCAGCCATGGAGGTCCACATTGCCTTGGGGGGGGGGGGGGGGGGGGGTTATGGATGGGGTGGTGGAGGATAGGGGGTAAGGAAATAGGGGGGAGCTATTAATGGGGGAACATGGTAACATACGATGTTGTTCCGGTCCAAGTTGGCCAGGAGATACATGACACCAAAGCACCCAAGCACCACGGTGTCAACCTTCAACATGGCCCTCTTCTGGATGACGGGGTCAATCGCAGAGATTGGCTCCATGGCGAGACTGGCAGCCATTGGGCTCTGAGTGAGATCCTCATCCTTGGTGAGATCGGTCGACTTCATCGCCGCGAGTCGTATGGATATATCTGGATATGTCTTGTCTGCTGAAGAAGCCTGCCTAATACGGCAAGATGAGTGACGATATCGTCGAGGTGATGTCGGCCACGGTGAAGACGATCAGCATCCGTGTCTAGCTAGGGGTCACACCGAGCTAGAACCAGGGGGTTTATATATATTTGAGAGAATCCACGGTTTTTGTCCCGTAGGTCTGGCTCATGCAACATGGCTATGGCATGCATGGCTAGCTGCCTCCCGTTCAAGAACCGGTTTCCGCTCCGTTATCAAGACCAACGCCAAGAGTTGGATGGGCAGTGGCAGCCTGCGGGCGGAGCCAGACAGCAAATTCGAGTCAGATAGTTACATCAGGCTCGGCAGCTCTCTCTCTCCCACCCCACCCAACATTAACATTGCCGATAGTCTTCAATTGTAGGCCGGGGTCCGCGGGGGGGGGGGGGTCTTGTCAACGGGGCCTTCAACCCAGCTCAAGTTAGGGCTTAGATAGAAGAAGGCCCATATTTTAAAGGACAAGGGCATCTTATCTTTTACGTATTCTGCCCCTTCAAGATGTAGTTCCCCGTCTAATAAACGTTAAGGATAAGGGGGTATGGTCCACTTTTTGTCCCCCCTTATCGAAACCGGGGACTCTCAATGTCGGCTTGACGCTAAACTTAGACGGGGACCTATCGCTTACTACTTCGGGTTAGGACCGACCTGGTGGGGAGCTCACACGGCGAATACTGGCCAATCGGCGTGTTGTAAACCAGGGCCGATGCCCGTGCCGGGCTCCGCACCGAGTTTCTTATCGCCCGACGACGGCGGTCATCTCCCCGAACCCACAATATAGACTGCGAGTATTAGTTAGTTACCCATACAGTTTTCAGACCAGAGACCAGATGCCAGCGGCATAGCTAGAAACTCTCAGCACGCCTATTAGTACTCGCATCACCTACTCGTACCCGTATCATAGGCATCTGGCCCCCGCAAAGCGCCAAGATACTAATAGATCGCGTGCTGGACGAGTCACCCAGACCACACACCGGGCGATGTGACTTTCGACTTTCGCCGTGAAGCTCCTAATAACGGACCTTGCGATCCCGGGCTCCGATCTTCCCCCTAAGATTTGATTTCCCCCGGGGGCCGAAATTGCTGGGACCGGCGGCGGCAACGGCCACATATTGGCCGCTTTGTAGGTAGGAGTAAAGGGGCGACTAGAAAATATGTAGCAACGCAACCTACGCGCTCTCTCATGTGTAATAGCAAAATATAAAGAAAAGCCCCGCCGGAAGCATCGCCTTGTTTCTAAAAAAGTGAAAATTAAAGTTTAAAACTTAAACACAAGGTCTTCGCATTTCTAAACAGAAGGTCAGACAGAACAACAACCACCAAATATGGACCCAGACAGCAAGACGACAGAGTATGACGTGGTGATCGTGGGAGGAGGGCCCGTCGGGCTCCTCATGGCATACCAGCTAAGGCGGTTCGGCATATCCGCGTGCGTCCTCGAGCAGCACGAGAAGGAGACACAGGACGCATACGGGCGCGCCATCGCCCTGTTCCCGCGCACCACGGAGCAGCTCGACCAGCTCGACCTCATCGAGCCCATGCTCCAGCTTGGTTTCGCCTGCCGGACCAGCGTGACCTACAAGGACGGCGAGAGAGTGTATGTTCTATATTTCTTTTTCTGATATTTCACTCTACACAGATGTCCCTCTGGCCCTTTGTTCGTATGGCTTGATCTAACACTGTAAACCAGGATCCCTGGCCGCGTTTGGACGTTCATGGAGAACATCAAGGACACCGCGTATGACTTCACGCTGGTGCTGCGCCAGATGTATACCGAGGCCATCCTTCGTGAGAAGCTGGACTCCGTCGGCGCGCCTTACTACCAGGGGATTGAGTGTATCGATTTCAAAACCGAAGAGTCCGCGCAGTCCGAGTCGCACCCGGTAACATCTGTCTTCAAGGACAAGAAGACGGGGAGAGAGTTCCAACTAAAAAGGTACGGGTGTTTTTATTTTCATCCCGCGAACAGCGTGTGCAATTTTCTTAGTTTTTATGACCCCTGCTTCTCATGTGTACATGTATCTCACTGGACGATGATGATAACCCTTGTGTTTAGCAAGTATCTGGTCGGCGCAGACGGCGGACGTAGTTTCGTCCGGGGCCACGCAGGAATCCCCTTCGAAGGAGACACGACCGAGGACAAGTGGATTCGCATCGATGGCATCGTAGAGACAGACATGCCCATCACCCGCTCATACGGGTAAGT
The DNA here is from genome assembly GCA_900312665.1 of Cephalotrichum gorgonifer. Classification (NCBI taxonomy): domain Eukaryota; kingdom Fungi; phylum Ascomycota; class Sordariomycetes; order Microascales; family Microascaceae; genus Cephalotrichum; species Cephalotrichum gorgonifer. Next base: position 2,960,838 of record ONZQ02000001.1, read on the forward strand.
TGAAGCCGAACTAGAAACGCTTTCTTGTTGTTAGGGGGGTTCGCTTTTTCTGACCAGAGCCGGGCCTCTTGTTTTCTTCTTATTAGTGCCATTGAGAGCCGGACGCACGGCAACATCCTCTGGGCGCCTCTAGACCACGGGGCCACGCGAATCGGCTACGCCTATAGCGCCGAAATCGCGGCCAGATATCCGGATGGCGTGACGCAGGAGGTTGCGGAGCGGGAGGCCATCGAGGCCATGAAGCCGTTCAAAGTCAAGTTCAAGGAGGTCCACTGGTGGACGCTGTAAGTGCCCCCTTTTCCCCCCGCCCCCCAATTTCCATTTTCACTTTATATTCTCCCCTGTCCTTACCGATATATCACGATACACATGCAGGACCCCCCCCCCCCCGGCAAAAAAAAAACCCGCCCTTGCTCACTTTGCCACAGATATACCATCGGACAGCGGATTGCCAAGGACTTCTCCGCGCACGACCGCATCTTCCTCTGCGGTGACGCAGCACACACCCACAGCAGCGGCGCCGCACAGGGCCTCAACACCGGCATCCACGACGCCGTCAACCTGGCCTGGAAGCTCGCCCTGCAGATCCGCGGCCTCGCCCGCGACGATGTGCTGAAGACCTACTCGCCCGAGCGCATGTCCGCCGTGCAGAGGCTGATCAGCTACGACAGGGACATCGCGACGCTCATGTCGCACAAGTGGCCGTCCTGGTACGAGGGGGACCGGGACGCCGACCCGTACTTGTTGCTCGGGGAGATCTTCGAGGAAGCCGCATCGTTCAACACCGGGCTCGGGATAGCGTATGCCGCCAACTCTATTAATCGGGAATCCCCGGTAGACGGGGGAGTCGCCCCCGGTAGTCGGCCGCCGGACGTGGAACTCACGGCGCCCGGCACGAACCAAAAGGTGAGGTTCCAGCGCGTGACGCGGAATATGGCCAGGTTCTGGATCGTCGTGTGTACCGGGGACGTCGAGCTTACGCGGACGTCGCTCCTCGGCCTGGGGAAGTTTTTAGAATCGGCCGCGGAGCTCACGGCCCACGAGGCCATAGGATGGGTGACCATTTGCCCTGTGGTGGGGTGCTCCCCATATGAGGCCATAGGCATGCAGCCCTTTGGGGACACATACTACGACCCGGCAAACCTGGCGCACGAGAAGTTTGGCATCGACTCGAGGACGGGAGGTGTCCTCATTCTCAGGCCGGATGGCCTAATCGGTACCGCGGGTCCTATAGACGGGCCGTGGGTGAAGGAGTATCTCTCCAAAGTCCTGAAGCTATAAGAGGAGTCCTCATTTGTTCCCTCCGGAAAAGATGTGTGCAGGTTCACCAGCGGATGAATAGTTGATAGAGGCATATATACTATGTATATAGAGAATAGACACAACATACCAAGTTCAACGAGTATAACAAATTACTAAACCGACTCCCTAAGTCAAGTCCGCGGACAGTTACGGTAACCAGATGCTCAGACTCAGAGGTAAATCACCAGCGAATGAAAACCCATATACTACCATGATATTATTCAATCCGAACGGGAATTTTGACACAGAATGCCACTGTTTCTTCTTCAGGCGCCCCCGACGGTAGCTACGTAAGCTTCCCCGCATACACACCCAGGCACTTGGCCGTTGACGACGTATCTTGGAGGCCGGCCTACCTACCCTCTTGCCCACTACATGCCGCCACCGCCGTTTTGGCCAAGCTTATCTGCCGCGATGTCCTATATCGCCACCGGGCGTAACCCCCGGAGCTCGGCCGCCACCAGTGCCAGCGGCGGAGCTCACGGCCGATGTAGCGAGTATGTGGGTAGGATGTGCGCCCTGGCGCCGGCACGGGCACTTACACGGAAACCATGCGTATATATCCTATTCTCAAAACATCAGCAACGCCCCTTATCTCGTTTGTAACGGTGAACACTCGAGACACAAGGGATATAGCCTACCGCAATAAACACATAACTTCTCAAGCCTAAATTAAATCCTATTCCTCAAGGAACAATGCCGCTCATCCCGGCTCGCAAGGCCGTGGCCTTCTCGGTCAAGAAAGGCCAGGACATCAAGATCATCAACACCCACGGCAAGCAGGTCCTAGACTTCTGGGCCTTCAACCCCGCCGACCCCCACGACTTCCTGTCCATGGTCCACTCGCGCACAATCCTCCTCAAGGTCTCTATTTCGCCGGGCGACAAGCTGTACTCCACGCGGAGGAAGCCCATGGTGACCTTGACCGAGGACACCACCCGCGGCGTGCACGACATGATCTGGTCCGCTTGCGACGCCGAGAGATACCATATGCAGGGCTTCGAGGGGTACCATGACAACTGCACGGATAACATGCACAAGGTTAGATCCTCTCCGCTGCCCTCCCTGACACTATGGTGAGGAGTCGGAAAAGTAACTAACACCGGGGGCGGGGGGAAAACAGGCTCTCAGGGACAACTTCCCCGAGTTCCCCATCGCCGGCGACTGGGTCCCCGACCCGCTCAACCTCTTCATGAACATCCCAATCGACCACCGCGGCGGCCTCCACATCCGGCCCCCGACCAGCGAGAAGGGCCAGTTCGTGACCTTCAGGGCGGAGGCCCCGCTCATCATCGTCATGAGCTCGTGCCCGCAGGACATAGACCCCGTCAACGCCGGGATGCCCACGGACTGCGAATACCAGGTCAGCGGCGGCGACGGCCCCGGAGAAGAGGAGAACCAGAAGCAGCAGCCCCCCTCGGTCGGCCTAACCGTCGCGGTGCCCATCCGGCCCGCGCCCCGCCGGGTCAAGGTCGCTCTCACGGTCGACTTCGACGCCGTGTCTCACTGGCTCGGCACGGGGTGCCACGCCGACAACAACATGGCCGACTACAGCTCCGGAATCTTCGCCGGCCAGGTCGGCGTGTACCGCCTCCTCGACGTGTTCGGGAAGAACGGCGTGGCGGACAAGGTCACCTGGTTCATTCCCGGCCACACGGCCGAGACCTTCCCTGAGGCCGCGGCGGCCGTGGCCAAATCCGGGGCCGAGATCGGGCTGCACGGGTACGCTCATGAGGGTATCTCTCAGATGACGGAGGAACAAGAGCGGGAGGTGCTACTGAAATGGCAAGTTCTCTCTTTTCTTCTTCTTCTTCTTCTCTTTCCTTCCTTTTTTCTTTTAGCAGTTCTCCTCTGAGATTGCAGGGGCCCTGCCTACTCAGGGAGTAATTTACTGAATCGGCCGACTAACTAACGGAAACACCCTCTATAGCATCGACGTCGCCACCAAGCTCACAGGCAAGAAGCCGCGCGGGTACCGGGCGCCCATGTACACGATCCGCGAGAGCACGGTGCAGCTCCTGCGCGAGCACGAGTTCCTCTACGACTCGTCGCTCATGCACCATGACTCGCAGCCCTACTTCACCCCGGCCGACCCGCCCATCAAACCCATCGACTTCTCCCAGCCGGCATCCTCGTGGCTCCAGCCGTCCGCCATCGCATCGCAGAGCTACCCGCCCGAGGGCAGGCACCCGCTCGTTGAGCTGCCGTGTGGGTGGTACAACGAGGACATGATGCCCCTGCAGTACCTCCCCCACCTCGCCAACAGCATGGGCTACGTGTCGACTCGTGTGGTGGAGCAGATGTGGAAGGACAAGTTCACCTGGCTCTGGGAGAACAGCCTCACCAGCTCCAGAGAGGGCGACGAGTCGGCCGATTTCGTCTTCCCGATACTGGTACACCCGGACACCAGCGGCCTGGCGCACATTATCGGCATGGTGGACCGCTTTGTCCAGTGGCTACAGGGGTTCGGGGACGAGGTGGAGTTCTGCACATGCGAGGAGATTGCGGGCGCGTGGTTGGCGACGCAGCAGAAGGCGAGGGGGATAGATACCGAAGCAGCTGCTTGAAACCAACAGGAGTAAATTTGGTAATAATGTACTTTCCATGGAATTTCCCCCCCAAAAATACACCTCATACCTTGTGATTGTGCTCGTAACCAGGCTCGGGAGGATGAGGATATGTTGGTGTAAAGCAAACCCCGGAGGCGAGCCGAAGCCCGGTCCTAGTCGCCGGAGAGTATCATCAAATATTCACTAGTGCTAAACGCAAAAGTCAAAGTCTCCTTTCCAAGGCTGGTCTCTTTTTTCATCCGCCGAAACTGATATCATAGAGCTCTGGGATGAGATGGCAAACCTTTGGCGCCAAGGTGGTGTTTCGTGTTGATGCTCCCAACGGGCATGGTACCTGTACGTACCTGCGGTACCGCACCCGCCGTTCTCCACTTTTCCCGGACCCCGAAAATCCCCCGTCGTGCGGGGTAGATAACGGCCGTAGGGCGGGGCACCCTATCTGCCATATTACTGGCCGCATTTGAACATTGGTCCCCCGTCGCCCATTTACAACGAGCCTAGAAGAAGCACTCTCCTCTGCTTGTCGGCCAATCCCATCCCTCCGATAGAGACGGGGAAACTGCAGTTTAATCGTAGCTCGGCGGCAGCCCAGGATCACCTCCTTGCCCGTAACCCTCTCTGCCCGCCCCGGAACTGCGGCTGCGCCCATCAGCTCAGGTCCGACTTACATTGCCTACCCACCTACTCGTATCTAACTTATCTACCAGACGGCCGTTTCCGACCCAATTTTCTATTCACATGTGACGTCGCTCCATTGCTTTAGCTTCTACCCCTCCCCCGCCTGTCTCCGTCCATGGTAATCTCCCCTTCCTTCCGATGACGGGGAGGCCGGGCATCGTAGAAGTAAAAAATAAACCAAGACATAGTCCCTCAAGCTCTTCCTATTCCCGTTAACATCACAACCCTTGATATCACTACCATCACCTTACCATTAGCCGCAACATCGCGTCCCCCAGCACGGTAGAGAGTCGCGTCCTCCCATTTCTGCATCGCCGAAATAGCATCATTCAAGTCAGAAATTACATTCCTCCCGTAGATCTCGCCATTCCACCTCTACCTACCTACCCTCCACCCACGACAGCAAAATGGCAACCATGACCACCAGCATACCCGCGCCCACCGTGGAGGCCGAGGCGACTGCCCCTGGGGCAATCGCCCTGCGTGTCAACGGCGATAGACTGATGGACTCTATTCATTCCACATGTGAGTTTGGAAAAGCTCATGCCTATGGCGGGTAAGTATGGCTACATGTACGCGGATAGATGCGCGGACATATACGCTGAACCCCAGCTAAACACAACCAACCCCCCAACTTGACTCTCCCATCTTCTACGTCCCTTGCAAATAGAAAAAAAAAACTAAACGCAAGACCCCACAGGCATCACACAGAGACGGGAATGGCACGCCTAGCCTTGAACGACGACGACAAAAAAGTGCGACACTGGCTTATAGAACAGACAAAGGCCATCGGCTGCACTGTGACGGTCGACCAGATGGGCAATATATTCGCCGTCAGGCCCGGAAAGTCAAAGACAGCGGCACCGATCATGATGGGATCCCATCTCGATACGCAACCGTCTGGGGGTAGATATGACGGCATCCTGGGCGTCTTGGCGGGCCTTGAGGTCTTGAGGACGTTGCACGACAGTGGCTATGAGACGGAAGGCCCCGTGGGACTTGTGAACTGGACAAAGTCGGTCTCCCCTCCCCTTCACCTCTCCTTTCCTATTCCCCGGAGAAGCTACCCTTCTATGAGACTTAGTTCCTAACGATAGTCCCGGCCATGATTCAGTGAGGAGGGCGCCCGCTTCCCAATGACCACCATAGCCTCCGGCGTCTGGGCCGGCGTCATACCCCTCGAGACAGGCTGGAATTTAAAGGAAGTCCTCCCCCTCGCGACCGACAAATCGGCACCCCGCACCATGAAGCAAGAGCTCGAGCGCATCGGATTTCTGGGCGAGACACCCGCCTCGCACGAGGCGCAACCCATGGCGGCACATTTCGAGCTGCACATCGAGCAGGGCCCCATTCTTGAGGACGAGCAACGCAAGATCGGCGTCGTCACCGGGGCACAGGCTTACTCTTGGTTCGAGATTGAAGTCAAGGGCAGGGACAGCCACGCTGGGACGACTCCTCTACTGGCTCGGAAGGACTCGGTTCTGGCGGCTGCCAAGATGATCGTGGCTTCAAACGAGGTAGCTACGCAGTTCTCCGGTCTCGCTACCACAGGCATCTTCGAAGGGGAACCCGGCAGCATAAACACCGTGGCGCATACCGTCCGGTTTACCCTCGATGTCCGCCACCCCAGCGACGAAACACTCGCCCAGATGATCGCGGCGATCCGCGAGAAGTTCGACAAGATCGCCAAACAGGACTCAGGACGCGGCGTTGATGTGACATGGAAGACATTGATGGAGAACGCCGCAGTGGCCTTCGACAAGAACTGCATCGCGGTGGTAGAGCAGTCGGCAGAGGAGGTCTGTGGCCGGCTGTCTGGTGAATCTCCAGCCAATGGGCTGTGGAAACACATGCTGAGCGGAGCCAGCCATGACAGCTGCCAGTCAACAAAGGTCTGCCCCACGTCCATGATCTTCACCCCGACTAGGAATGGGATGAGCCACACTCCAGACGAGTATTGTAGTCCAGAGGACTGCGCCCTTGGGGCGCAAGTATTACTAGGAGCAGTAGTGCGATATGACGCCGCGCATCGCTAGCATGTCGACGACTCGTTAGCCAATAGGTGGATGCCCACTGGCTCGAAGAGTGTCGGCCAATGTGTGGGGGATGAAGTGGACCACGCGATGCAATACTAGTCTCCTTTTCCAAAATATAAATCCTCTAGAATCCACAGCGTGTTCTATCCACCTTGGAGGGAAGTGGTCGGGTGCGTATTCTTAGCTATGGCGCCGCGCCCTTTGTTCGAGAAAGCTAGGTGCGCCGCCCATCCCCAGACTCTCTAGAGCTGGGCTCATTCAGGAGCAGGACCGCCGGGCTGTCTGGACCAGCCCCGTGAATGACCGAAGATACTCCCTTCCAAAATATAGCGTCCAGCCTCATGGCCGCAAGACGAGCAAGCGGCCACGCCCTGGCCTGTATCCGGAGGGTGTCTCTCCACTTGTCTAGCAAAGCCTTGTTTCGCAGGGCCATTTCTTTCGTGGCGGATTGGGCCAGGTTCAGTAAGATGAAGGTGGAAACGTAGCACAGCTGAAACCGAGTATCTGGGAGAAACGGGCGAGCGTTAGAAGAAATGATACCAGGTTTTACAGGGGGTGGGTTCATTGGCAATGCCCGCCATGGCAGCTATATGAGCAAGCCTCGAGAGGGCTGCTAAGAGCCCTTTCACTTCTATGGTGGTAGAGAGAAAAGAAGGAACAACTCACAATGTGGCCAGAAGCTAGCGAAGTGTTTAGACCGGAGGGATGAAACGATTTCCGTCGCCACACTAGCGCAGATGTAGCAGTTTTCAAAAATTGTTGATATCGGTTCCTGGCACCTTTCCGGTACCGATTCGGCGTCATATGCCAGGGGGCGGAGCAGAGCGCGGAAAATCATAATCTCTAGCGTTAGGTGCGATAAACGTAGGGCAGCCCCATTGTCGAAGTCATCCTCGCTCAGCTCTGAGATTCGAGTCGAGAGCAGTGGGAGAGTCTGCCTCCAACTCTCGATCCGCGCACGGAGCGGCTGAGCTCGACTCAGGAGTGAATTGAGCGTGGGCGACTCCCAATGGGCCCTAATTGAGCTATCGTGGCAAACATAGTTAGAGACCATGGCCAGGATTGTCGGGATCAAGCCCATCCAGATGTAGCATGTGCTTACTAGAACTCCTTTAGCACATCTGCGGCTACTAAGCCAAGGTCAAATTGTGCCAGACAGATAGGAATCTGTTGGAGAATCGATCTCCGACTATCCAGGTCCTCACCTTCGCCCCTCTCGAAGTCGTCCTCTGTAAGCTTCGAGACGAACCAATTCGCGTCGTTGAGGTGCGATGGGCGTCCGTAGACGAGGGCATGCCACGTGTGCGCCACGTATGTGAGCCACCAGAGTCTCCTTCGTAGCATGATCTCCTCCCGGGGCAGTCGCCAGCCAGTGGGCTCCATGTTGACGCCCAAATTCTCCGCTATCGCCACAGCGGAGCATGATAATGCCCAGAACTTCGAGGGTTCTGCAACCACGAAGTTCTGGGGAGGCATCTGAAGGAGGAGGAGACAAAGCTGTAGCAAGGATATGTGTGATAAGCAGCCTGCGCGTTGGAAGCTGCGGTGAGCGATGGCCCACAGGTCCTCGGTAGGCACGTCCCCGTATCCCTTTGAGACACTCAATTCGTCGTCCAGGAAGCTGAAAGGCGCAGCTAGAGCATACACGGCACTCCGAATGCCAATGGGGAGCGACAGGCTACAGTCGGACTCAGGGATCCGTCTAAGGTCCGAGAGCGAGAGCACGGGGTACCGAGGATGCACGAATCGTGAATATCTATAATAGAGACGGTCAGATAGATCCAAGGATACTTCAACGTTTGACTCTGGGCTAACTCACAGTTTGAGTAACCGGGCTCCCAAGTCCGGATTCACGACTTTGTTTAGAAGTGCCATATCGGCCGCTTCAGTCCCGTCTCCCGACAATAATCTTTCCGTGGCTTTTATATCATCGGCCCATATAGTTTCGTCACACATCATAAACTGGATAGGATCGTTGTCGGTGGATGAATTGGACTGGCTAGTTGGCGCTGTGGGTCCACTGGGATCCTGCGATTTCACGTCGTCCACGACTTTCCGAAAGTCAAGCCGTAACATGTGGTAAGTTCCTTGCGCGTTGAAGCGATAGTGCCGGAGGAGAAAAGGGTCCGATTCGCAGGACAGGCCCACTAGCTGATTTGAATACCCTTGTCTGAATTCCAGCGAGAACTCAGCTGGCCAGTTTGAGGGTTGCGGAACACTGAGCTGGTTATCTATCGTATTCTCGGCAACAGCAGCATGTTGAGGAGAGCTATCGTCTGAGCCGCCTCCTGGCGTAGTTTCAGCAACCTCGACACTCCTTTGTGGGAACGACGGGCCGGAACTATCAGACGGTGACTCGCTCAGGGTAGTGGTAGGGGTAGTTCCTTGGGAGGTCGGGCGGAACATATTTCTCGTTGGTGAGAGCACGTCGTGTGCAGAAGCTTCCACGGGCCCGGCTCGGGATCTAGCATGGGGCTGGCCGTTTTCGCTCCCATTCCTTCCTACTACCTTGTTAGTCGAGATGCCTTGAGTTGGTCGGCCCAAGCCATAGCCCTACCGACAGTATTCCCCGTCATGTACCAGTTCATAACCTGACTCGGCGCCTCCCCAGGACTAAAGGATCGCCGGGCTTCTGTTGTAGGTAGCCAGAAGTTGTCCATGCCCATTCCCATGTCCATATCCATCTCCGTGCCCATACTCATGCCCATGCCCACATCCATGCCCGTCTCCATGGGATGCGAACTTGTGCCATGGCTATCTACCACAGGCAGAGTCATGGGCAAGGCGATTTCAGCATGGCCTAACCCATTCTGTTGCGGGTCGTGTGGAGCCAGTGCTTGACCCGTTCCTGTCGTCGTATTACTGTTGCCATCACCTCGAGCCCGATCCTTCCTTTTCAAGGGGCCTAAGATGAAGGTACACTGGCGATCTAACCTCTGGCATAGTACACAGGCGACCCTATCCCCCTGCAGCTTGCACTGGATCTTCCTAGCCCGGCAAAGGTCGCACGGCCTCTGCTTCTTAGAGCGATATTTGCGCCCATTCGCAGTAGGCTCCGGCGGTGCCTCCTCGTTCATCTTGTATCGATTAAAGTATGACGAGGAGGCAGCGTGCGGCGGAATTAAGCTTAAGTGTAGGTAGGCTTGAGCTGGATGAACAGAAGTGGAGATGGGAGATGCGGATTACTTGTAGTTGTAAGGACTCGGGGATGTTTGGCGAAAGGTAGTTTAATGGACCAAGTCCACTCACGAGGATATGAATTGGAAGGAAGAAGTTCGCAGTCACGTCCCTCACCTCCGCTTCTCGGCTTCCGCGACGAGCTATACCTCATTGAGATATCTGGGGAAGGTGCGACGCTCGATAGTTACCAGACTCTTATTACACCGTGATCCCCACTTACATAACGATAACGGGTGCTTATCTCGATCACACCCAAAGACTGTGCGAGATGGAAAGAACGCTCTGTACCTATTATTAATCCTAGAACCCCCCAGAAATACATACCTAAAAACCACTTGTGGCTGCATGTAAGAAATTGAGAACCAAGTCTCACGTCCCCCACTTCCACACCTGTAACGCACCGTACCCAGCCACGCCAGCAAGCGCGAATATCGCACCCCATCTCGTCCCGGCGTCCTTGAGTATAACCCCCGCGAGCCCCTCGACGGCCTCGGCGTCGTTTGCCCGGGGAAACGGCTCATCGGGAACGGGCGCGCTGAGCATGTTGCAGAGCGGCGCCCAGCCCTCGCTCAGCTCCATCATGTGAAATTTGGAGGCAGGTGTAATGGCCCTTACGTGTGAATTGTGTTCGCCCATTCGTTCTGGATCTGTTAGCGAGACCATCCAGAAATTGGCTCCCAAAAATTTGGATGCGGGCGCGGGCGCGGGAGACGTAGACTCACTGTCAGTCATGGGTCCGAACTGCTCCTCTTGCCTACCAGCAGGAAGTTAGTTTAACACGGGACAAGACAAACACATTGTAGTGGGTGAGGAGGGTGGTTGGTAGGGAGAATTGAAACTCACTGCTCGAGGAACTGCGTAACCAACTTCGGATACCACCTCTTCCCCGGCACAACCGCCAAGAACCAGTTCAAAAACCCGGCCCCGGCCGTCTCCGTCACGGATTCCCAGCTCTTCCACCACCGGGCGCGGTCCCTCTCCACGCAGACGACCTCCGCGTCAGGGTAGAGCTCCAGCAGCTCGGCCACGAAGCAGTTCCCTGGCGCGTCGGTGATGGCGACGAAGCCAGCGGTCGCCTCGCGGAGGAGGCTGAGAAGCCTTTGTTTGTCGTCTCGGGCGCTGAAGATGTCCGACCAGAGCTTGACGTAGGCTGGGAGAGAGGATTTCTTAGCATGGATTCATATCGGGAGAAGAGTTAGGGCTGGGAGGGTAAACGTAACCTTACCGTCTTCTCGGCCGAGTAGCTGCGAGCCGCCGTGCATCACGGGCCCATCAAGGAGTTTCTCGAGTGCCAGGGCCATGGAGAGCGTTCCGGTTCTCGAGTAGCCAGCCCCAATTACTTTCAGGGTCCGAGTGCGGTCCTGTGGGATCGAGGGGACGCCGCCCATCGTGTGTCGTGCGCGTGTCAACTGGGCGTCTATTTCGGTGTAAGTGGTGGTGCCACGGCGGGACACCTTTTATCTTCTACCCTATGTCTCTGTGTGAATAGGGTGTATGTGGAAGGTACATGTATATATAGAGTACAAATTCTAGTTTACCAAGATTTACACCGGAACGAAGCCTCTTATAATAGCTGGTAGTCTCCATCAGTAACTGGGTAATGAGTGTCATCTATCTTGGTCAAGGATCGCCAAGTCTGGAGTGTGTCAAAAATCCATGTGGGCCTGGTCCTTCTGTTTGTACTTGTACTCGTATTCGTATTGGAAAGGCCATCGGGCGGTGCTAGGATCCAGTCCGTAGAGGAACGGGCAAATCCTTCCACCCTTCTCTTAAGGGCGGAGGAATTACATGACTTGAGATGTATCCCAGTGCACCTTGATATATGTTCTCACACAGGGTGCAAGCACATTCAGCCCAAATATTTGTCCGCGATAGCTTAATTTTTTTTTAAAAAATCACATAACCAGCTACCTGTGTGTCTGCGCTGTCATACGTGTATCTCTTCGCATTGGTGTGAGGGGTAGGTTGTACTGCATAAAAAGGATTCAGTGCGAGTATTTATCGAGGCGCACCTCTATTAGCTATCCATAATGTTCACCGCCTCTGTCATTCATGCAATCGACATGATTCTGGCACTTGCTCTTGGCCAGATCGGCATTGTCATCGCGGCTATATAAGCGCCTTTGTCACTTCATGTTCTCTCCTTCAGGCTTGATAACAGCTGACCTCTCTCTCCAACACCAACTGAGGGCAAAAATTCCCACGATGTCACAGAAACTTACATGGTATTGGAAAGTCCTCTCGGCCTCATTCTCCATACCATTCGAGGTCTTCGGTTATCGGATCTCTATCGGCGCCTGGCTCCGAGTGACGAAGGACTCTATGAGTGTCGAGAAGAGCTCTAAGCAGGTGAGTGTCGGCCCGCTCCCGGCAGGCTGTTTCCAATTACCTCTTCACACGGCCTGACGATCCTAGAATGGAACTGAGAGCGACTATAAGCATTCCCCCCTTCGTAGTGGATCAAGGGAAATACGTCTATTAGAGCTGCATCCCGGCCGCTACGACGACCCTCTATCCGGGAGTGAAAGAATCGTCACCTTGGATTCGGTCACGTCCCAATATGACGCGCTTTCATATGTGTGGGGGAAGCCTGGGGATGGCGGACATACCATCTCCATCGGAGCCGGTAATCTTATATTGTTGCCAAACCTCGGTGCTGCACTCCGCGCATTCAGATCGAACACTGAAACTAGAACCATCTGGGCCGATGCCCTGTGCATTAATCAGCAAGATATGCATGAAAGAAACGAGCAGGTGGGCCTCATGGCCGAGATATACTCCAATGCCCGTTCTGTCCTCGTCTGGCTGGGTCAGCCCACCTCGCACTCTCTTCTCGGAATGGACGTCCTCTCATTCCTAGCAGGCGAGGTGGCCCTCGACGAGAGGGCCCCCTGGAATCGTTCGCCGCCGGGGGAGATAGCGTCCGCGCTCCGCGATATCCTAGAGAGGACTTATTTCCAGCGAGTATGGGTTGTCCAAGAGGCGGCTCTTGGGCAGCGGATCCAGATGCGTGTGGGGAACATCACCATCCACTGGGCAAACGGCCACTCCATGCGGCGTTTCCTAGCTAGGATCAAGCTAGCAGAGATATCGCCGCCATGGCAGGGTCCGCTCGTGGACGTCGACTTCAGGCCGCTGACGGAGCTGCTGGAGCAGAGTCTAGGCAACACCGCGAGACGAAACGGGACCATTGAGAAGACGACCCTCCTAGACCTTGTTCATATGATGAGGCACAGGCATGTGACCGACGTGCGGGACAAGCTATACGGGGTGATGTCCTTGGCCACACCAGCTGAGGTGGCCCGGATTGTCCCCGATTATTCTCTCTCGTGGGAAGAGACATACCGCAGGTTTTACGCCGTCGCCGAGGAACAGCTGCTCTTGAACTCATGTGAAGCATTAGTAGATGCCCAGGGAAATGCCGCTGGAGGTTTCGGAAGGGTTGATGCATAGTCTCTCACTAAGAGAGATGCGGTGGCATCAGCGGGGGACATTGGACCCGCCATAACCTGTGCGGATGCAAGTTCGGCATAATGCAATCACCTCGAAGACAAGACGCGCACAAAAATGTCCTTGTCGGCTGCCAGCATCTAGTATCCTCCACCAGCGAAATGCCGTTAGAGCAACACCTCTGCTGAAGCTTGCCGCATAATCAAACGCGATGCCCGGCCTACTTACTATGCCGGGATTCAGAAGAGTTAGGAGTCGAGTCGGGCATGATGTTCTCTGTCTCTCTCGGCGCCGTGGTCGAACTACTGAGGCTCGAGTCGGACCGCATCATATCAGTATTGTTACAAGTACCATGAATATATGGATAGAGCCATCGAAGATTCATCAAGTTAGACTCCCTGCCAATCACTTGGAGTACGCCCCACGTGGTTGGCCCTTCGAGATTACTTGTAATCTCATCTTGTGTTGTAATTCCACCTCCTCCAGCGGGCGGAGCGAATCCTATAAAACAGGGATCTTGGGAAAGTTGGCATTAAGCGTGTAAGTCGTCTGCTGGAGGGGTAAAAAAAGTACGTATACACTACTATGTGTTGCCGGGCCCGAACCGGATATGCCCTTTCGCTTTCGGTCACTTCGTTTAGAGGTGTGGTGGAACGTAACGCGCGAACTCATCGACGGCATCACAGGCCGCCCTCCTCTACTTGCGCTCAGTAGATTCTGAAGAACCAGCGGAAGAGGCATGGGGCCGGCAATAATGACCAGGATGCCATGCAGCCACGGATGACGACATCGTCTCTCCCTCCATTGAGAGCGGCAAGAAGACCTGGTGTGGGGGGCACGGCCTCGCTATTACATGAAAATGGCCCTTTCGGGATAGACGAACATGAATACTTGCAGGTGGATCATTAATCGTTTTTTTTTCTCTTCAGGTCTATTCCAACGCGATCGCCTTACGAGTATTACTCGTAGTCTCGATGTGGAGCCTATGTGGAGCTTCAATCCCACGACGAAATGCATCGTGATACCCCACGCGACGCCTCCATACTATCGGTCCGCATGGGCTCCGAATTTCCGGTGGCCCGCTGCATAAATTCCCTCCCACCTAGCCCATGGGCAAAACGTCTCCCCACACCCATCCATACAGCCCCTCTTCCCTTTCTATGGTCCCTACCTGATGACCTCCGTACCCCGCGCCGGCTCGAGTATCTTCCACTGACACTTCAAGTTTGGCTTCTTGCTCGCCTTCTGCAGGATCTCAATAATCCTCCCCGCGATCTCTTCAAAGTTGCTCGTCGCGAGCGCCAGGATCGTCGGGCCCGCGCCGGACAGGCAGCACCCGAGGAACCCGGGCTGTGTGGCGGGAGACATGGACGTGACGATCTCCTGGAGGCCCGGGATGAGCGTGCCGCGGTAGGGCTGGTGGATCTTATCTTGCATGGCGAGGTAGATGAGCTCCGGGTCCGGGGGCGACTGGCCTAGCGCCACTGGGAGGAGGGCTATCCTCTGAAGGTTGAAGGTCTAACGGTAAAAGAAAGAAAAGAGATGAGTCAGAATGAATATTCCTGGGGGGGAGATGGGAGGGGGACAAGCACGTACGACATCGGCGCGGGCGTACGTCTCCGGTAGGACAGATCGCGCGTCGTGCGTCGCGACGACAAAGTCGGGTATCACGGCAATCGCCTTGATCTCGCTCGCCCAGGGGAACGTGATGCGGTGGCCGATGCCGACGGGCGGCTCCGGCGGCTTCTCGCCGGTGTCGACACCGCCCGCCGGGGCCGGGAGGACCTCGGCCAGAGGGATCTCGACGCGCGCGACGTCCTCGGGCTTCAGCGGCTTCAGGTACGTGCCCACGAAGCCGCCGAACAGGGCGGCGCCAATGTTGTCGGGGTGTCGCTCTGTAAGGGAGAAAACGTACTGTGAGTCAAATTGCGCCTTTCCGGAGTGGTGACCAGACAGGGTGGAGAGAGGAAGGCACGCAGGAAGCTGGGAGAGATTGGGAAACGGTACACAGGGAAGCAGGGAACATACCGATCATTAGGCAAAAGTCGAATAACCGATCGTTGTCTAGGTGGTGCAGTCCCCCAACCTCCTTCCCGAGCATGACGCCCGCAACAACGGCGGCGCCCGAGCTCCCTAGCCCGCGGCCTAGCGGGATGGGGTTCTTGATGTGCACATGCGTCTCAACGGGGAAGGCGCGCTGGTCATGGCACCGGAGTACATATAGCGCCACGCGGGTGATGAGGTTGACCGACGGGTCGAGGGAGATTTCGCCCTCGCCCTCGCCCTCGTAGGTCACGCGGCAGTTGAGGGGGTGCTCAGAGGAGGTAACGGAGCGGTCGATGGTCACGGTGAGCTCGAGGTATATCGAGAGGGCAAGGCCTATGACGTCGAACCCCGGCCCGATATTGGCGGACGAGCTGGGCGTGCGGATGGTGAAGGTCTCCTTCTGAGCCATTTTTGCTTTCTGGGGGCGGACTGCCGGTACCGTGGAGGAGTCGAGGCGGGGGGTGTTACAGAGGTAGAGGGGTTCCTAATCGGCGAGGCGGGATAGGAAGGGATGGGAGGCGTTGAAGGGGTTTGAAGGGCGAGCGAAGGCAAAAGTTTGTGGTATTCACCGATTGCGGAGGAGTGGTTGATAGACCGCCCACGCTTGGATGGCGGGGTTGAAATGTACAAGTAAAACCGGACCACCCCACCAAGACAAAGCTAGAGAGAGACAGCTCCTCCACATAATCCTACTTACTACTTGTACAAGCAGGAATCATAGTTATACAGCTGCTTGACTCCTGCGCTTTAGTTGTAAGCATTTGTTCGCTGGAGGTTATTTTTGAAATAAAATAAAAGTCAATTGAACAGTTGTACTTGTAGGATTGAAGTTCTGCAACAATAAGATGTTTGGAGTACAATCAAGGTGGTACAAATATTTGACCAAACAGGTGCAAGGAAAACATCTTGTTGTTTAGGGAGGGGGGAAAGTTGATGGAGTACTTCGTAGAAATGGGTATATATTATTTGCGACACCCATGCTGAGCACGTGCAGTTCAGGCCAGTTCAGGCCAGGCGAGTCGCAAGTAGGAACTCATCTATCCACTGACTGGTTAACACCATGAAAGGAAGGTATTGCGAGGACTTCCTGGGCTGACAATTGGGACGCCAGCTTCCAAGTGATAGCATCCTCTCAGCTGGTGCGAGGCCTCAATAGTTTTCAAGCCATAGGGCGACCTTCGCCACCGCCACAAAGGCTGGGCAAGATGGCTTCCGCGGCGCAATATTGCTTTCGCGTACAGTCGTTTAGCTCTCATCCATTGCGCGTCTTTGGGTCCTTTGACTGGGAAATAGTCAAGTTTTCGTTCAAACGAACGCTAGTGTTCCAGAGTCAAGTCTAGTGGAGAGAAAAAAAGGAAAACGGAAAAGAAAAAAAAAGAAAAAAAAGGAAAAAAAAGGAAAAAAAAAGGAAAAAAAAAAGGAAGAGATCCCTCTGATGCTTCTGGATCAGAGCTTGACGCCCACTGCCTCTGTTTCAAGTCCTCTTCACCCCGTACTTGTGGTTGTGGATGAAGTGTGATTATCCTAAATGAAATAAGGCTCAGACGATCGCCTCGGGGTCAAGGGGGATAGAACATCCCTGGCCCTTAAGCTATGTGGAGTGGGTTCGCATCAGGCCGCGCGCTGGAAGAGCGGAAGTCTCCCAGGGTTTCTTAATGCCACCCATGGACTGCTTCTGGTGCCATGTGCGAGCGCCGACAGGGAGTACGAGAAGGCCGCGGACGAAGCTTGCTCGGAAAGGTGGCGCATTTGCAGGGGGGCGAAACTGGGATTGACGCTTAATCCCTTCCGCATTTGCGTACAAGTACGATGACAAGTGAGATAATATCAGACGTAACCAGGGGAGGCGGAGCACCCATGAATACGGGGTACTGCCTTTCCGGACAATCGTCGTCATAGTACCCCCCGGATTTCCGACCACTCACGACTGGAATTCGCATCCCCGCGTGTGGCGTTCCCCAAGGTGCTGCCATCCTTTGGTGTGCCGTTTGACGAGTCGAGACTCCAGAGCTTAACTACTTCAGATTACTTGTACTCATACACCACCATGAAGGAGTGGGCTATGCATCCAATAATATCTCGCCTCAAGCCTTTCCGCACTGTATGTGGCGTTTACGAGGCCCGCAAACGGCAGGAACAAGGCGATTACGTGCCATGTGGTTGGTCGTGAAGACCATCAGAGTAGGAGCATAATTTTGGTGTGAGCATAAGTACTTGTAGATCGTCTACCGTCTCAGTGCCAAGGAATGAACGGTGGTTGAAGCCGAGTTGTCGAGCGTCGAGGGATACTGGGACCCGGGATTCCTCTTTGGTTGACGATGCCGGTTTCCCGTTTGCCGTTTCCCAATCACCCGAAATTTCTTGAACCCACCCTCCATGGAACGGGAAGGACTCGGAGATTTGTTAGACCCGTTACTGATGCTACTTCTTGGTTGTGCTTTAGATCAATGATGGTATGATTAACCTGCCCCACAGGGCAAGTCGGTCTTCTTTCTCTCTCTCCAGCCACCTGGCGCCCCAATGTGGTGCAGGGGAAGGCTGGGCCCCTCGTCGAGGCTTGTGGGGTTCCACTCGTCGTGGACAGGGTCTCATCGTGGTTTCTTGGCGCAGGGGAGGTGACGTTTAACAGTCTCACGGGGTGAAAGCGAAAAATCGCATCCGGTACTGGCAATACAGAGCCCGAGTACTGAGTATGAGTACCATTGATTGCAAGTACATACAAGTATCATAATCATTTCCATTGGCCGCCCCTGGTTCTGTATACTTGTCCAAAGTATTTTACTTGGGGAAAGTCGGGTGGATCGTCGGGTCCAGCCCCTTGCACCTTCCTAGTTCATTCTGAAACGCGACACCTTTAAGCACCCGAGTACTTGTAATACAGCCCCACCCATCCCCCTTCCATCCACCTCGACCGCGCGCGCAACCCAAGCTCCGACTCCCACCCCGCGAGACCCCTTATTCTTCGCTCTTTTTAATATCGGAGCAGGTCGACTAGGCCCAAAAGAACAGAGGGTTTTGGTCTTCTTGGAGCAGAGGCCGCCGTCGTGGTAATCTCAACCCTTTTTATCTTCTTGAAACTAGCAATACTTGGCGATAATCTCCCTCGTCTTGCCCACCCACCTGTCTACCGGACCGACTATCCTTCTTTATTTGTATACCAAGCCCGTGTTTGAAGCTTTGTCAAACCCGATCACCGCTACGACACGACGCAAGGGTCCATTCTTGCCCATATCCTGTTGCACCAGAATACCCGCAAACGACCCGCAAACGGCCAAGTCTACCTGTGTCTCAGCACCCGGCGACACGTCGTCGCATTCCCTCTTCCGGCGGCGCCCACACTCGAGCATACCTCGACCATCCAGTCCATGTCCATACTCCACTGTATACATCCTGCCCCGTCCCTCTTTGACCGTAACCCCACAGGACAATGGCATATAATCGATTAGGCAAGTGAACTCTCCCTCTTCCGCTTCCGCCTGGACGGTCCTGTTCCCTTCCCCTTTTCCCCAGACCCTTTGCATTTTGCCTCCTTCGCTGCTCCACCACGATCGCCGTCTCGACACTCGGTTACGTCCTTGGTCCTTTCTGGTCCTGTCCTTCTGCCGCCTGTTCGAACAGCACGTCGCGGCACCTCTTCTAAGTGCCGGCGCATTGCTGAGAGGCGTCGATTGCCTATCTGGCTTCGAGAGGGGAACTCTGCTCTTCTTTAACATCGTGTCGCTGCGTGTCACCTCTGTCGCCTTGGGAAACTCAACACGCACTTCATCGTGGCGCAGTCTGGCCGGTTCAGAACAAGACGCACCGCGATTGTCCCTTCTCTTTCTTGATTGCCGACCTCTACTGCGCTGGCCCTCAGCTGCACCTACTGCTCATTCTCGACCGTACATAGCCAATCCGACCGAGAGGCGCCGCACCAGACACATATCCGATCCATTCTAACTCTCTGATTCCTCACAGACCACGACTATATGGATCCTCGGACCCACAGGACGCCATCGCCAGGGCACCCACTGCAACATGGGTATCAATTGGACGACAATCCGTACGGGAGCCACCCGCAGAACCACCAGATGCCCCCGGGCCGCTACAACAGCCCCGCGGACCAGCTAAACATGAATAGTGCTGTGAGTTCTAGTCCCGGTCACCTCGTGGGATGTGGTTCGAATTGGGCTCTAACCAGCAGCCCTGTGCTCTCTCTAGCACTCCGTCGATAACCTCAGTAACACCTACGACCAACATGGCTACCAAGGCGATTATGGCGTCCACCCGGAGCAGCACCACGACGCCTACTACAACCAACCCTACGAACCCTCTCCTTATGATACTGCTGGTAATAATCCTTTCGACGACAACCCCCCCTTGTTGCAACACGATGCGCAGGCCGCGCGGCAGGACCCGCCCTTGGACCAGCCCTACCGGGATGATGTCTCTCAAGGGCGCGGCGGTGGAGGCGGGATAAAGCGCTGGAAGACGGTCAAGCAGGTGCTCCTGTACCGTGGCAACCTTGTCCTGGACTGCCCCGTTCCCCCGAAGCTGCTCAACCAGCTACCGCACGGTGAGCGAGATGAGTTCACTCACATGCGATACACCGCCGCCACCTGCGATCCCGCCGACTTCTTTGAGGAGAACTTCACTCTGCGCCAGAAGCTCTTCAGTAAGCCGCGCCCGACAGAGCTGTTCATTGTGGTGACTATGTACAACGAGGACGAGATTCTCTTCGCCAGGACAATGATGGGTGTCTTCAAGAATATCGAATACATGTGCAACCGGAAGGAGAGCAAGTCCTGGGGCAGAGATGCCTGGAAGAAGATTGTGGTCTGCGTCGTGAGCGACGGCCGCGCAAAGATCAACCCTAGGACCCGAGCCCTTCTGGCAGGTATGGGTGTTTATCAGGAGGGTATCGCCAAGCAACAGGTCAACAACAAGGATGTCACGGCCCACATCTACGAGTACACGACCCAGGTTGGCATGCAGATCAAGAATGGCGCCGTCCAGCTCATTCCCAAGCAGCAGCCAGTCCAGATCCTCTTCTGTTTGAAGGAGAAGAACCAGAAGAAGATCAACTCGCATAGGTGGTTCTTCCAGGCCTTCGGCAGGGTTCTCGACCCGAACATCTGCGTCCTGCTTGATGCCGGTACCAAGCCCGGCGGCAGGTCTATTTACGATTTGTGGAGGGCCTTTGACCTCGAGCCCATGTGCGCCGGTGCCTGTGGTGAGATTAAGGCAATGCTAGGAACCGGGGGAAAAAACCTTCTTAACCCCCTCGTCGCGACGCAAAACTTTGAGTACAAGATGAGCAACATCCTCGATAAGCCCCTCGAATCAGCCTTTGGCTTCATCTCCGTGCTGCCTGGTGCCTTCTCTGCCTATCGGTACATCGCGCTGCAGAACGATAAGAACGGCCAGGGGCCCCTAGAGAAGTACTTTGCGGGCGAGAAGCTGCACGGTGCCGATGCTGGAGTCTTCACGTCGAACATGTACCTCGCCGAGGATCGTATCCTCTGCTTCGAGCTCGTGACGAAGCGCAACTGCCACTGGATTCTGCAGTACGTCAAGTCGGCGACCGGCGAGACCGATGTGCCGGACACGGTACAGGAGCTCATCCTCCAGCGGCGTCGTTGGCTGAACGGATCTTTCTTCGCCGCCATCTACGCCATCGCCCACTTCCACCAGTTCTTCCGGTCCGACCACTCCTTCTTCCGGAAGATCATGTTCTTCCTCGAGTTCGTCTTTAACACGATCAACATGATCTTCGCGTGGTTCGGTATTGGCAATTTCTTCCTCGTCTTCAAGATCCTCACGACCAGTCTGGCGGAGCCGAACCTGCTCGGGCAGGTGGGGAACATCCTAGGTGTCGTCTTCCTCTGGCTCTATGGCATATCTCTTATGACCTGTTTCGTCCTCTCCATGGGTAATCGTCCCGCGGGCTCCGGAAAGTTCTACGGTATCATGGTTTACTTCTGGGCGATTATTATGATGTAAGTGTAGCCTCCCACCCTGTCACAGCTCCTCACCCCTGGCGGCAACCCCCCCCCACCCTTTCGGGAAGCGAGTCTCGTAAGTACTAACCGTGCTTCTTCTCATATCAGATACCTCATGTTCGCAGCTATCTTCATATCCGTGCGCGCCATCCTCGACGACGTAAACGACGCAAACGGATTCAGCCCGCAGGATCTGCTTAAAAACCCCGTCTTCTACAACCTCATCATTTCCGTCATGGCCACCTACGGAGTGTGGTTCGTCGCCTCGCTCCTCATGTTCGACCCCTGGCACATGATCACCTCTCTGATCCAGTACATCCTCTTGACGCCGACCTATGTCAACGTCCTCAACGTCTACGCCTTCTGCAACACCCACGACGTCTCGTGGGGCACAAAGGGCGACGACAAGCCCGACACCCTGCCCTCCGTCTCGACCAAGGACGGCACGGGCAAGACGGACCTCCCCGACGCGGGCGACCTCGACGCGCAGTACCTGCGAGAGATGGCCGTGTTCCGCGAGAAGCCAAAGGTCGTGAAGAAGGTGTTGACGCCCTCGCAGATCGAGGAGAAGCAGATGGACTACTACCGGGCCTTCCGCTCCATCACCGTCATCGGGTGGATGATCACCAACTTTGGCCTCATCGCCGCCGTGCTCTCCGCCGCCGGGCTGGATCACATTTCCTCCAAGGGGCCGGACGAGGCCGCCGAGGCGCAGAAGGTCAACATCTACATGAGCGTCGTGCTTTGGAGCGTCGCAGGACTGAGCGCGTTCAAGTTCATCGGCGCCATGTGGTTCCTCGTCGTCAGGATGTTCAGGGGTGTATGAGGTGGAGATAGAGAAGGATACCCCAACTTTCGTTCTGTGTTTATGTCGTTCCCTGTTCGGAAGGGTGTGCCGGGGTGGCGGGGGAGATGAAAGGATGATCATGATGAACGGGAATGTTGTTTTTTTTTTATACCTCCGCATTTTGTGTTTTATATTCTTGAGAGGGAACGAGCGGGAGGAGATTCGGATTTTGTTTTGGGGCCAGATGTAGATGTATTTGTGTGTGTGTGTTTTCTTCTGGTCCTCTCCCGCTCTCCTGGTCCTGGTTGATCGTTGATGACCGTTCTAGCCTATCTCTTTTTCTTGCCTTTTTTTTTTTTTTGATTCTGTAATACCCTGACGAAGATGGAGAATATAGTCATCATGCATAAGCTCTAGTTTCCATTTTGGCTCCCCTTCTGGTTCTTTTCCACACCCGCCCCCCCCTTCCCGGACTATCTTCTTGGGTACTGCTGGACTGTGTGTGTATGTATTGATTACTAGAGTTAGACGGAGCCAGTGTTTAATCTGGGGCGGGTAAAAGGGGTAGATCACGCATATGTCAGGTACATGGCTTCGACATAGAAAGGGGTTCTTCCAGTGTAAGAAAGACCCAGCATCAAAGGCAACATAGTGTATTTGACCAAACTACCTTTGAAATTCATTGCCCTTTTTTCGTTTGGCGAATGTCGAGGTCAAGGGGGTATATCTACAACACATACCCGCCGGCCTGCCTCCCAACCCCAACTTGGATGGGCCTCGGATCTAGTCCCAGGCACGAAAGAACCACGCTGCGCCCCCTAATCCCCGCCTACAAAATTAAACCCCCACTCAGTAGCGGGAGGAGAGAAAGAGAGAGAGAGTGTGTGTGATAGGCAAGTACGCATCTCAACCCGAAATCTCGCTCCCCAACCTCTGTAGCTCCTCCGTAACAAACTCCTTTGAGTTCAGTAGCTCAGTGCTCCCGTACACCACCCTCCTCTTCGTGCGCTCCCCGCCCGTCCTGGACACCCACTCCTGCAGGTTCCCGTACTCCTCCATGCTGCCCCCGCCGACCGTGAACACCACCGCCTCCGTGAAGCCCTGCCTCCTCTGCCCGAAGCTTGCGCCTGTGCCGGGGGCGTTTGACACGCCCGCCGCGCCGGGGAGCCCCCCGGGCGGGTTCGCACCCCCCGAGCGCAGGGAGCTAGGCGGCGGCATGGTGCCCCTCGCGTTGGCGGACCGGGGGTCGAAGTAAAGGTAGTTCTCCGTCTTGGCGATGGCGGTCCCCGAGGCGGCCGAGGGGTCCATTATGCTCTCGATGATCTTGGTTACGGTGAGGTCGCGGTTCGCGGGGAGGAAGTTCTTGATGCCGCCGATGAGAGACTCGAAGTTGGATGATAGCCCCGTCGGGACGCCCGATTCCTTGAGTCGGTCGGTCAGGCGGTTGGACATGGAGGAGAAGCGTTGGAAGAGGTCTGAGGAGGGCTGTTGGGTTGACGCGGCGGCGTTTATTGTTGTTAGCTGGGTGATTTCCGTTGTGGCCCGGACCCTAGAATGGCACTAGGTTAGTAGATGCAACCACTTTACAGGTCGCGGGAGGGGGGAAGACGAACTGTCTGACGTAGGCGAGGGACGCGGCGTCTAGCCCCGCTTCCGCCAACACCTTCACGAACTCATCCCACTCTGCGCGGCTCACATCCTGGTCTGTGCTCAGGAACCAGATCATGAAAAGACGTAGCTTGTCCAATGGCTGGTTCCCCTTGGCAGGGTCCTTGAGGATCTCGAGTATCTGTGGCTTCCCTAGCTTCATGACGTTTTCCTCCATCTCGAAGAAGCTGTCGAGTTGCCGGTCTTTTATACCCGTTAGCAGCGCGGCGAGGATGTTCATGTGCATGTCGAGGGTATTCTTCCGCTCTCTCATCTCCGGCAATAGAGTAATGGCCGCCTTGAGGTGTTGAGCGCTCGCGCTTGTGTCGTTGTTTAGGTCTTCCAGGTCCGCTATGCCCGTCCTTTTTGTGATTGCTGCCGTCTCTTCCTTGTATCGGGTGAGTTCAGCATCGATATCCTCCGCCACTTGGGGGAAAGGAAGGCCGGCATTCTTGGCCCAGAAGAAATCGCTCGAGTTCAGATCATAGCTCTTCTTCGTCGTGCCCCTCGCTGGGTTATTCTCGTCTATTGGCGTCTCGATGGTGATTCGGTTTAGCTTCATGTTGAGGACATCGTGTACTAGGGACTGATATGTCCAGGAGTGGGATAACATGGGGATCAGGTCGACATTTCGGTCCAGGAGGACAAGGACGGGCCGCGACGCGGGGGTGCCAGATGCAGGACTGGGCCTCGCGCTTGGGGAGAAGAGGTTGTCCTTCGAGTTGAGGATATGGTCGCGGAGCTTTCGGTCAAGTCGGGTAGCAATCATTTCGGCTGCCGCACCCTTGGGGCATCGGATAATGGGAATAACCCCTACGCTCACGATTAGTCCAGATTTCACAGATCCAAAGCATGATAGGACATACCCATTGTGACCACGACACTGAACAGCCCGCTGACAATCTTGTCCACCACCCGCTCTAGTTCCTCGTCGCTTGTCTTGGCGCTGTTCAGGGCCCAGTATGTGTGCTCTTTTTGCATGCCGAGGCTGAAGAGGTCTGGCTCGGCGACGATAAAGTTGAGGTACTGGTCAAAGAGTTGCGCAATATGCTCGGAGGTGTCCGCATTCGCCGTCTCCGTCGCGAATTCCTCGAGGAGGACCCTAGGCACCGAGGAGAGGAAGTTGATATGGGCTGGCGAGTAAAGCCCCTTTTGGAGGTCGCTTGTGATAGCTCGTAGGTTCTGGGAGGTAGGTTCGGTGAGATATATGACGGGAACGTCG
Organism: Cephalotrichum gorgonifer; assembly: GCA_900312665.1. Taxonomy (NCBI): domain Eukaryota; kingdom Fungi; phylum Ascomycota; class Sordariomycetes; order Microascales; family Microascaceae; genus Cephalotrichum; species Cephalotrichum gorgonifer. The sequence continues at coordinate 2,985,737 of ONZQ02000001.1, forward strand.
GGGATTGGGTTGCGGGAAGCTCCGATGTGCCTGTAATAAGAGACGGTGAGCAGGTCGTTCCAGAGGCAGATGATGGTAAGTCGGGACAGAGACGGGAGACGGGAAGGAGACGAACATGTGCATCGTGACGCCCATCGACCGAAGGTCGCTGACCCTGAGTACGCTGCTGATTACATCGCGGCCTAGATCGTCGAAGACAAGGACCTTCCAGATGGGGTCACCATCCGAAGTCAGGATAGGGGAGGTGGCATGGTGCAGGTTGCCGTTTGCGTGGGCATTGGTCTCATCCGCCTCAGTTGTCTCGATGTCCTGGTTGAGGTTGAGTATCCTTTTGATTGAGGCTAACAAAAATGTGTGTTAGAATTAGTGTATCGGAGGGGGGGAGGCAGTGGTCTAGTAAGGTTTATTACCTATTTGCTTATCCCTCAGGGAACTTTCTTTCGTTGCCATCTTGCTATGGTATAGGTGGTGCCGTCGGAGGACTAGGTACTTTTCAAGCTCCAGGAACACTGAGCGTGTTGACAGCGGCCGGGATGGACTACCCGATGAAGGCGGGGTTAATCAGAGGAAGCTAGGGGAATATGCAACGACTGGCAGCTCCTAGGGCCACTGGTATATACCAATTTCAGTTTCGTCTTCGTTGGGGGGTTGTTGCAGAAGGGGAGACGATATTATGCCTGCGTATTTGGTTGACTAGCTGGACCTATTCCAGCGAAGAGGCTCCGCTGGCATTTGCGACAGCACAAGTGATGTCAAGCGGAAGATCCTCGGCTGTAAGGATCCACTTGTCAGTTGGCTGGCTTAGTGTACTCGTACGAGAGGTACTGTTAATAGACTACTCCTCTAGCTGGTCGCTCATCACGCGCCTGGCATTTACGGAGACGGACGGCTGATTCAAAACAGGAATGAGCCAACCCATTTCCGGTTGGGGTACCAGCGCCTTTGTACCACTTCCCTTTTCTCTCTTCTCCCTTTTACCTGCCGCCCATTTTCCATCTTCTCTCCTTCCATCAAACTCACCTCTTCGCATCCCAACTGCGCGCAGCAATCTTGTAAACCATCTATTAAGCTGAAGCCTCTTCGCTTCAGATAGGCAATTATTTGCCTCCTGCTCTGATTAATCTGGGTCCAGCCGAGGCGGTTTTCGCGGACGTCGCCAGGCAACACACCACGCGGACCTGGCCCAGCCACGTCCCCCCAGGCCTCTTTTCTGCGCTAAATTTTGGGGTGCCCAACCCCAAGCCCAAAACCCAGTCCAAATCCTATTTCCCCGACACAATCAACGCGACGAAACAGAGACTCAGCACAGCACCACCCACCCACTCGAAGACTCGACGCCAGGCATCAAATGTTGTAGATGTCATCAGCCTTCTCATTCTCTTTCATCTCGCCGAATGGGAATCGCCACTATGAATGGTCGCTTTCCTTGTAAATCGAAGGAATAATCTCAAGTAGGTCTCCTTTCTAGGCATTCACTCGCCTTCCTCCCACTTCCTCGTCCCCAAATCATCCAATGTCGCGTGTTTTTCTCCCGTCTTCTCTCCCTGCCCTCCAGTCCCCCCCAAGACTCGACCCAGGCTCCGAGAAAAAACGTCGTCATCAAACACACACAAACACCCATCAATCGGTCATCAATACATCAGCCTCGTATGTGATATCTTGAATCCCATCCTCGGACGCCACTTTCTATCCAGCAGATTTAAATTGCGGATAAAAGATATGGTGTGAGATTAAAAAGCGAAGGTCAGGGGACAGCACGGCGTTGGGAGCACGGAGGAAGAGTAGACACCTCTCCGCGCCCTGAATCGCGCGACGTTCAGACACTTGTCTTTTTTTCTTGTCGCGAGGGCGGGGCGGGGGAGGACGATGGGACACGCGCCCGGTGGGACGAACGACCAAAAACTCCCGAAATCCGCGCAGAATGTGCGGCAGGGCCTTAATTTGATGACTTCCACATGTCTAGAAGCTTGTGGTTGTGTTGGGTTGCCCTCGGTCGCGAACTTCGAATGCGCGGGATCTGCGCTACCTTTTTGCCTCCCATGGAACTTCTAAACACCCACCACCTTTACAGTCGACGTGTCATCCACTTTTCTTTTGGAAGCCAGTGTCATCACTCAGAGTTGGCCATTCGCGTGCCTTGCGCGTGGAATTGGACTTTGAACTGTCACAGGCAAGCGCAAGTGGGGGTGGAAGACGAGCCTGGAGGAACGCCCGTTTTTTTTTTAGAGAGAGAGAGATGATCGCATCACTCGAGCACTTCAAGCTCTGGCTGTGCGCCCGCTTCTCCACCCACCCATGGGCGAGGACTGGGCGAAGTGTTTGCTGGGATCTCGAGGGTCTCGGCCGCATACCTCTCACTGACATGCCGCCCCTTCGCAGCAGCCCTCGCACCTTATACCCAAAGCCAATTTTTTTTTGCCTCTGCGGATACATCACTGTTGTTTCTCCTAGAATCTACCACGGAAATGCTAATGCGAAGCTTATTTGACCATTTAGAAAAGCTTCACCCCGTCACAATCCGTCTGTGCTCCATCTATCCGCTGGCTTCCGCATTTGGTTAGCGCTATTTTTCGCCTTCGAGGTATGTTTGGCTTATGTCACGTACCCACCCAGGTACCTAACAGCTGATCGGCTAACTCAAGTACATCATAGGCGAAAGTCAGTGATAGAGTACCAACCTTGTTTTTAAACTTGGTAGAGAGGTCTATTTGAATAATCGCCACATCCTGCCAATCCCCCCTCAGCTGCTTGCAGCTGAAGTCGGTGACCACCTGTCGTCGGACTGGCAGACCAGCATTCCACATTGCATTCTCCCCGTCACTATGCAGTCGTGGAGCCCTGCTCATGATGGGACCGCACCTGACAATGGCGATGGCAACTGGGCACCAGGATACGGATTTCCCGCAGAAGCCGGCCAGTATGAGAACCCGCCACATACATGGAGCCAGCCATCCGGACAGCCCATGTACTCCGCGATAGCCCCCAGCCCAACTCCTGGCACGACCAGCTATTATCCGAATAACACACACGCACACCAAGGCGGTCCTATTCTCGGCGATGGTATCAATGGACTCTCCTCCGTTTCCCCGAGTGCATTCGCGTCCCAGGGCGGCCTGCCCCAGTACCAGCCCGGCCAAGATAACTTTGGTGCCGGCTTCGAGCTGGATCTTGGGCAGGGGCTCGGCAACCTGAGCCAGCCCCAAAGCCATCAGAGCCAACCGCCTACCCATACCTTCTCTCCGGAGGATTATGCTTCATATCCATCCGGGAATGATCAGGTATTCCATCCTGTGTTGGCCATGTCTCCTGCGCCGAAGATGTTGTCGGCGAAAAGTCCGCAGCCGTATGACCACGTTCATCAGCACCCCCAGCAACAACAACAGCAGCAGCAGCAGCAGCAGCAACAGTTCCAACATTCGCAGGTTTTTGCGCAGCCATCCCAACAGCCCATACCTCACTCACATTCCATGGAGCACACCCCCTTAGCGTTTTCATCAGCCGTGAATCCCCAACCGGGAGTCTATTACACCCCATCGGGGCATGGGCATCCGCTTAACCAACAGCAGGCCCAATATCAAACTCAACCACAATCATATTTACCACAACAGCCAGCCCCTTTCTCCCAGCGCCAAGCCTCCGAATCATCACGGGATCCGTCATTGCAGTATGGGGCAGCGCCAAAAGCCCCGCAAAACGTCCCACAAAACGTCCCACAGTCAACTCCATCCATCTCCGGCCCCCCTGCCTCCATTCAAACTCTGCCGGCGCAAGGAATAAGGCATGATGTAGAGCAAGTTGGAACTCCCCAATCCGCTCAGGATTCCTCGGAGCTCAGCGCATCAACCGAGCCTGTTCCGAAAACGAGGAAGCGGGTGCTCAAGCCAACAGCCTCAGAGCCTGAAGTAGGTGGGGTCTCTGAGCAATATACCCATGGAGATATGGCCTTGAAGAAAACGGGGGAGATTGATGCGATGCCATTTCCTGTTAGTACCGGGGATGAGCTCGCGGCTCTTGATGCCTTCAAGAAGCGAACAAATGGTGCAAAGTCAAAATTTCCCGCCATCCTTGGTGCACCTCACCTTGCCACGGCTGGTACCACCAAACTTCCAAGTAAGTTCTAGCCATTAGATACCGCCGTATCAAATAACCTCGGTTTACACTAACCTTGATGACAGCCCCAAAAAGCTACGATAAGCTAGCACCTCTCGTCGCCATGCCACCGCAGTCCGGCAAGCCTATCTTCCCAGAGATAGAACGCAGTCTTCCGTGTGAAATCCAAGGTGTATTTTCGGACAAGTTCAGGCCTTCTCCGCATGGAGGCGGCTTAGATGACCGAAGACGAGATGCCAAGGACCTCCTCGCTCAGTATGACAAGTCAATGGAGAGCCTTGGCAGTCGCCGCCCGAAGTACACGGAATATCCTCGTACGTTTAATCATTCGCCCTACGCCCTTGTGCCTCTCCTTTCCCCTCCTTACTGAAATTACATTGATATGCAATGCTAATTGGGCGAATTTGCAGATGCCTTGAAGGAACAACTCAAAGCGGACGAGTCTTTGAGGACCAAGGCTGATAGGCTAGCCAGGAAGCTGGCCGAGGAGGAGCGGAACAAACCCGTACGTTTGACTTTCACCACGTAAACCTTGCCATTTATGTAAAACTTAGACTGACCGATACTCTCACCATCAGGCTCGGCCAGAGGTTCGCCCCGACGACCCGGTCGAAGGCGCAGCCTGGGATATCATTGGCTTTGTACACATTCCGCCCTCCGCAGTTCGGACCACAGCTCTCTTGGCGGGTGCCGTACAGCAAGCAGGAGAGTACATCATGGCACGCCGAGGGGAGATGATGCGGTCAAAACTGGAAGTGGACCAAGCTGTCAAAGACAAACTCGACGCGGACCTGCCCGGCTTGACGGCGACGGCCGATCTGAAAAAGGAAGTACTCTACCGTACACTCGAGGCTGCCAACAAAACCGGCGACGAGGCCGTGCTCGAAAACCTTGGTGGCCACGGTAAACTCGTGCTTAGTCTTGTTAACCTCTTGATCACCTGCATCAAAACGGGTGACTTCTCCGGCAAACTCCCGAAGGCCGCTCTTTCCTTGATAGCCAACTTCAAGATGTCGCAGAAAGTCGTCACGCAAACAAATTTCGACACCATCCGTCGGCGCCTCTCAGACAAAGGCGACGCCGAGGTCAAGGGACTCCTTGAGACCATCACCTCGAGGATTAGGAAAGAGCCCGATGCGGATGCGTCCCCAAAGAAACCCTCCACGGCGTCTTCATTATCGGCTGCCAAAGCAAAGCCTACTACCTCTCTGAAGCCGACAACCGACAATCCATCAACTAAGCGCCCCCGAGTTGACGATATGGACTCCCGTGTGGCCAAGAAGCAGGCTGTAGAGTCTGCGGGGTCCGCACAACCCGCTGACCCGAAGGCAGGTGCAACAGCTGCGGCGCAACAAAAAGCGGCCGCCCCCAAGCCACGACCCGCCATGGGCATTCTGCCAGGAAAGAGCCGCCCCACGCCGAAGCCCGTATCCAAACCGACGGCAGCCAAGGCCGAGCCGCGAAAGGCCGAGCCGGTCAAGGGAGCAGCAGAAGACAAGCAGAGCTCCAAAGCGGAAGTCAAAAGGCCAGACGCCGCGAGGCCCAGCAAACCCGCTTCTTCATCGGGTGGGCTTGGAGGCATCGCATCGCTCCTCGATTCTATCAACGCACCCAAGGCAGAGCCAAAACCAGCGAAGAAGGAGCCGAGACAGGAGAGTTTGAAGGACGAGACGCCGGAGGAGAGGGACAAGCGACTTCGTAAACTCGCTCGCAGACAGCTTCGGGTCAGCTGGAGAGGGGAGGATGAACTGGAACAGATCCGGTACTTCCACGTGGAAGATGAAGAGGAAGGGAGCTTCGACTCGAGGATGGTGCGGGATGCTGGCGATGACAAGCGTGAAGGTATGGTCCTCAAACAACGAGGCATGATCATGGATGAGGACGAGGAGGAAAACGACGACGACCTGCCCTATCGGCCGTGGATCGAGCCGGGCCTGCTTGACTTCTCCTCCATTCCACCAGATTACAAAAAGAAGACGTATCAGACGAGGGGTGGCGATATCATCGTCGAGACGAACGAACAGAAGGCCATCGCGGAACGCGAGCAAAACGTTCTCATGGCCTTCTACCAAGACATTTCCGACATCCCCCCAACGCCAAAGAGTCCTTCCACCCGCACGGTGGAACCTGCGACTGAGCCAAAAATTGGCCATCTTCCGAGAGATGATGCTAGATTTGAGGAAATCCACCGACGATGGAAAGAGATCCAGCAATTTGGAAGGGATGCAGCATTGCAGTACGCTGCCAAGCGCATCGACTCTAAGCAGCATCCGGCGAATAACGCCAACGCGGTACTGGGTGCACTTCACGGTGCTCGCGGCGGGGCTCCAGTCTCATCGGCCATTGTGGCCCCCGACCCGCGCAACAGCTTGTCGACGCTGCCCCGGGAGGAGCAAGTTCTGACGCTATTGATGAGTGAAAAGGCCAGACACTGGCAGAACAACGAGCCTCAAGGGGTGACCAGGCGGCGGTACGATTATGCCGATCCACGGGTCCAACACTCTGCGGATATCGTGGAGGAGCTGGTTCCGAAGCTGAACGGCCCGTACCCCGCGACCGAACCACCAATGTGGCTCAGAGATAACGCGGAAGCGGTGAGGGAATGGTGGCTGGGCTACAACAAAGATGCAGCCGCGAAGGCCAGGAGGGACGCGGACGAGAAAGCCCGAGTGGAGGCTGAGCAGCTGGCTGCTATCCAGAACCAGGCTGGGCAGGATGCGTGGGCGGCATACTACGCGCAGCAGCAACAGGCCTACGCGCCGTATATGGCCATCATACAGCAGCTGCAGAACGGGCAGGCAGCAGCCGCCCCAGCCGCGCCTGTGGCCCAACAGGGGCTGCCGGGGAGCAACGACCAGCTCCAGGGTCTTCTTGTGGCGTTGGGACATGCCCAGCCGCAGGGTCCCCAGTCCAACGCGGCCCCCCAGATGAATCCGAACGACGCCACCTACCAGCAGCTCATGATGTTGACGCAGATGGCGCAGCAACAGCAGCAGCCACCAGCCGCGAACCACGGAAACCTGCCGGGCCACGGATCCGGATCCGGATCCGGGCACGACTGGGACCGAGAGCGCGATCGTGACCGGGAGCACGAGCGTGATAGGGACAGGGACAGGGACAGGGATTACGATCGAGATGGGGACGACGCGCATGGAGGTCACAGAAAGAGCAAGGCTACTGGGACTCTACCCCCCCACCGACCGGTTAACCGCTCGTTGATCGGGACGAAGCCGTGTGTGTTTTACAAGCAGGGGACATGTGCTAGGGGAGACCAGTGTACGTTCCGGCACGAGTAACCATGTAAGGGTGGGAGGTTTAGAAGCGTAGTCGTCCCTCTTGGCGGCAGTGTCCCAAGGAGAGAGGGGTTATGGGGCAGGGCAAGGTTTCTTTCATCTTATAATGTATCTTATATGTACTACTACAGGGCATAATTTAGCATAGTCTATGGCTTCTATCAAAGCAGATTTATGGGAGATGAGAGATGGAACGTGGAAGAGCCCTGTCAAGGTAGGAATGAGTGTTTGGTAGGCTTATATAAGTAAGAGGAGAAGAGAGAAAACCCAGGTGTGGGATGGCGGCCGTTTTGTGAAGAGGGACCGCTGTTGATAATATTTCTCATAAGCCTCCGTGTTATTAGCTCACTTGTTAGAAAGAGGCACTCCGCCCCCCCCCCCCTTCCCCACTAAGACGGACACCTCCGACAAAAGGAGCTCAGGTCTTGACTAGTGCAAAGATGAAGGGAGCTCAAGTCTCGACTAGTGCATAGGATGAAGGCAGCTCAAGTCTCGACTAGTGCAAAGGATGGCGTATTATATTCGAATGTGGTACTTTGCTCTCTTAGCGCCTAGACTAAGGATAAATGCAAAGAAAAATAAAAATAAAAATAACCCAAAATTAAAAGTTACACCCCTCCTCGACTTGAGCTCCATTCTTTGCCTCTCCTACGACAACTGACATTTTTGGGAGTTTTTTCCAACCCAGTGACATTTTCGCCGTGACACTATTCGCTTCGACAAAAACGGTACGAGTACAAGGGTGATAATATGGATGGGGGAGTATTTGAGACGGGCTGGCATGTGGAGCCGGGCCCAGTGGCGCCGGAGGAGAAGGGACAATATTCCGTGGAGGGGTCGTTTGGGAGGAGGGAGAGGGAAGGAGGGAGGGGTTCTGAAGCACTGGCGTTTGATTTGATGCGGTCATAGGTTTTTTCCTGGGCGGGCTGAGCGAGGATTGGCAACAAAAGCGCCTACAATAACACGCTGGTGGGGTCAAGACCCATAATATATGGAGCACGGAGCACGGAGCACGGAGCATGAGGGCCGTAATTCTCTCTTTCCTACGAACTTGTTACGCAAAAGGGCCGTTTTGGGGCTCGTAGCCAATCGGTCCGTCCGCGCGTCGCTTTCTTTCTTCTTCTTCTTCTTCTTCTTCTTCTTCTTCTTCTTCCTCCCTACGCTCAGTGTACTGTTCTTTACATATTCTTCAGCTACTCGTAGACATACAGTACTAGATAAGTAATTAAGCGTGGCATAATGTATATATCTATATATCTATATATCACATAATGGCGAGTTGTAATGGGAAATCGCGCTGGATGATATGATGTGATGTCCAGTTCTGCTACCGCATTCGTGCTCTATGCTTATTTAAACCAAGGGACGGCGCTTCAGATGGGCCGGTCTTCGGTGGCAGGTTGCATGATGGTAGCGCGATTATTGGGCCAGAATGGGGCCGAATCCTCGTAGCAATAACACCAACCAACCCACTCTTGAGCACTATACGAGTCGGTTACGAGTACCAACGGGATGGAAGGCCTGTTTTGGATAAACATCGCAGTGATCCCCGTTGCTAGGGCGCGCAATGCTACTGGACGGTGACTGGGGCGAGGGAATTTAAGCTCTGGGCCTCGCTCGAGTAATACATCATTACCTGAGAATAATGCTGACAGCCTCTCTTACCTGAGAAGAATGGGCGATGAATATCTCCATTACCTGAAAAGAATGCTACCGCCGCAAAGAGCTGGTGGTACCCGGAAATGCGAGAACCTCGAACTCCGTACTTGATGTGAATCAGCTGTACGAAGGGAAGTACAAGTAGTTATGAGTGGGCACAATTGCTATCTTGTCTCAGCTTGTTGGCACTCTGCTTTACATGCTCGTACTCATGTGGCGAACCAGCACACTCGTTTTATCTATCACAGGCTAGCCTTCAAGATGGGTGATAGACGATCGAGACCATAGAATATTGCAAGTACGACCACGAGTACAATATGACCCCTCCAATCCATCCGGCCCCGCCCCCGCCACCACCTCCTTGACCAACAGCTTGTACTCGTACCAATCACTCCCCACGCTTGCTCCCCGTAGCACCCACCACTACCATCCACAGCCCAACAAAGACACCCCCCCAAAGTGCCAAGAGCTTTTTTTCTTCCTTTTTCCTTTTTGTTGCGGCTGGTCCCTCTTATCATGGTGGATACCTGCGAGGCATTTTCCCTTTGGTCCTGGTTTCTGGTTCTGTTGCCCCCCCTGTTCCCTTGCTCTCACCTCCCACCTCTCACCACAAAGAAGTCCCTCGTAGCTTTACATCAGCACACCCTTGTACCTGTACCTGTGCGCCTGTCCTCACACCCCTGTCCCATCTATCCTGTCCGATTACCCCTCCGTGCCAAAGTACTCGTACTGCGTAACTGACAGAGCTCCTCAAGAGGGAAACCCACCCACCGCCTTCCCGCCTTCCCACCCTCCCCCCTCCTCGAGAACAAAAGCTACAAATTTATTTTTCCCGTCTTTACTACCCACATCTCCCCCAACATTATCACGAACCTGCCATCTTCTCCCTCACACAAAACACCTCAGTTTGTAACACAGCCCAGTACTCTAACCTCACCCTCTCACCAGGTCTAGTTCTGCTAGGCCTTCTCCCCACCAACAGCCCCACCTCTCACATTCCAAACTCGACGACGACGCGCTCGCTCGTCGACCCCATCTCTGCCCATCATGTCTCACGGAAAGAGGTACTCGATATCTAAGAGGTATTCGTTCAGCGTGCCCAACCCTGCCGCTCCCGCCGCTTCCTCCCAGGGAAACAACCCCAACAGCCTCCTGGCCACTGGCGGCCGCATCGCATGGCTCGCCGACCTCGATACCTCGCGGACTCCCGCCAAGAACTACCGCCGCACCTCCATCATCTGCACCATTGGTCCCAAGACCAACTCTGTCGAGGCGATTAACAACCTTCGCAAGGTGAGTAGCTCTGGTGAACTTTTTTCTCTTGTAGAGCTATCCAATCATGCTCCCATTGGGGTGCCATTCTCCGCTTGATACCATGTCCAGACGAAGCGTGTTTGGCAGCTGTCCGAGGGCGCCGCCACCTACCCCTCCCCCCCCCAGATTCGGAGAGAGCAAGGCGAACCCCGAAAGGAAACCCCCGTGGGCGCCCACCATGATCAATTGCAACGATAAAGCTAATATGGTTGTTCCAACTCGAAGGCTGGTCTCAACATTGTTCGCATGAACTTCTCCCATGGATCATACGAATACCACCAGAGCGTCATTGACAACACCCGCGAGGCCGAGAAGGTCCAGGCCGGCCGCCAGGTCGCCATCGCCCTCGACACCAAGGGCCCGGAGATCCGGACCGGTAACACCGTTGGCGATGCCGATATCCCCATCGCCGCCGGCGCCGTCCTGAACATCACCACCGACGAGAAGTATGCCACCGCCTGCACGGCCGAGAACATGTAAGTAACCACTCCCCACACCCACACTGGCAAGGAGGCGAGCCATAACCTGGTCTTGGTCTGGGGGGCATGTTGGGCCGCACCCGCCTTCGAAGGGATAGCTCCGCGACCGCGTTCAGACAAAAGCTAGTGCTGACATGATGAACCCCTACTCAGGTATGTCGACTACGCCAACATCACCAAGGTTATTGAGCCTGGCCGTGTTATCTACGTCGACGACGGTGTGCTCGCCTTCGACGTCATCGCCATCAAGGATGAGAAGAACATCGAGGTTCGCTGCCGCAACAACGGCTTCATCTCCTCCAAGAAGGGTGTCAACCTGCCCAACACGGACATTGACCTCCCCGCTCTCTCGGAGAAGGACAAGAACGATCTCCGCTTTGGTGTCAAGAACAACGTCGACATGGTGTTCGCCAGCTTCATCCGCAGGGGCCAGGACATCCGCGACATTCGCGAGGTCCTCGGCGAGGATGGTGCCCACATCAAGATCATTGCCAAGATCGAGAACCGTCAGGGTCTCAACAACTTCGCCGACATTCTGAGCGAGACTGACGGTGTCATGGTTGCCCGTGGTGACATGGGTATCGAGATTCCCGCTGCTGAGGTGTTCAGCGCTCAGAAGAAGGTACGAACGGCCAGATTCAGGATGTCAAAGAAGAAGACGAGGAAGCAGAGGAAGAAGAAGAAGAAGAAGAAAAAAGACTAACCTGGTCTCCTTAGCTCATCGCCATGTGCAATATGGCTGGAAAGCCCGTCATTTGCGCCACCCGTATGTACAGGCCCAAACCTTCCCCTTGCCCCCTCTCTCCCCTCTTCTCCATACTCGACAATAGGGCCATTCCGCTAACCACTATTTCCCTCATTCAGAGATGCTCGAGAGCATGATCAAGAACCCCCGCCCTACCCGCGCCGAGATCAGCGATGTCGGAAACGCCGTGACGGATGGCGCCGACTGTGTCATGCTTAGCGGCGAGACCGCCAAGGGCGCGTACCCCGAGCTCGCGGTCCGCGAGATGAGCGAGGCCTGCCTCCGGGCCGAGGCGTCGATCCCTTACATCAGCCTCTACGAGGAGATGGTCGGCCTCCCCCACGTCAACGGCATCTCCACGACGGAGTCGGTCGCCATGTCGGCCGTCCGCGCGTCTCTCGACCTCGGCGCTGGCGCCATTGTCGTCCTCTCGACCTCGGGAGAGTCGGCTCGCCTCCTGTCCAAGTACAGGCCCGTCTGCCCCATCATCATGATCACCAGGAACGACCACACCTCGCGATGCGGCCACCTGAACCGTGGCGTGTACCCCTTCTACTTCGACGAGGCCAAGCCCGACTTTGACAAGGTCAACTGGCAGGAGGATGTCGACCGCCGCATCAAGTGGGGTGTCACCAAGGCCATTGAGCTCGACGTCCTGTCGCCCAGTGATAACATCGTCGTTGTCCAGGGCTGGCGCGGTGGCAGGGGTAACACCAACACCATGCGGATCGTCAAGGCCGACCCTAACCACCTCGGCATCGGCGAGATCTGAAGGGGTTCGTGCGTGAGGTGGTAGAATGGGAGAATGAAGAATGAAGAATTAGGGATGATGAAACGAAAGGGAATGGAGTTAGCTCCCACCCCACCCCAAAAACAAGAACAAGAACAACAAGAACACGCGGTACGGGTTTTTGCGCGCAGAAGGCGTTCATCTACGTCTCCTTGAACTCTTTTCGTGCCATCTTTCCGAGCAAGCACCAGACCCCTTTGCACCACGATCTCTTCTTGGGCATCGAGTCTGCCGCCATGATTACGCGGGCCAGGCTTTGGTTTAGGAAAGCGGAAGGAGGAGAATAACGCTTTTGGCGCTACCTCGGGCTGGCGGCTGGCTAGATTTCGATAAGAATTTCGGTCGGGGTACCATGGTTATTATATAGGCAACCAGTGGTGTCGAGTGGGAAAAGCGGTTCGTCTTGAGATTGGTCCGTAGGAAGATAGTTTAATAGATACCTTCCGTATGGTATGTATTGCCATGGTTCCATCTGCCTGCGCTTCCTTTTACTCATGCAATCGAGGGAGGGTTGTAACAATGACAGACTAGGTATAGTTGTATGTGTGTGTAAGTCATCTTTCTCAGAGAGAGTGATCGGGAAATGGGGTAGGTGGGTTGTATTGATTTAATAATAAGAATCATAGAGGCTTAGAGTGGGGCATTCTCGGCAACGGCCGGGTCTTGGTCCGTCATCCCCTCGTCCGAGGTCGGGATCGGCCCCTATGCCAAGCCAGTGTGTGAATCCCCGCACTCCGTCTACTCATAAGGTTTGGGCCCGAGGTCCCTGGGTCCGCATTCTAATACTATGTTGTAATGGCCTCAAGGAGTCATCCCTCGGCTTAAACCTCTCACATGTGCACTCTGTACCCCAGATTTATAAACTAACGCAAACCAACCTATTCCGTAAATACCTGGCACCGGGATCTTCATACTATCTCATTTACCGTAAGGGATCTCTGTCCTGGAAAGAAGGGAAAGCATAGACACGATGAGCAACACGAACGTTCTCGAGCCGCCCCGGGAGGCCGGGGAGGAGCTAAAGCCGGAGGGGGTAGCTTTTGGGTTCCCGAGTAGGAGGAGCGTGGTGCACTCTACGAGCGGCGTGGTGGCTTGTTCGCAACCTCTGGCTGGGAAGTGCGGGATCAAGATTTTGGAGAAGGGGGGGAATGCTGTGGTGAGTTTATTCATTGTCTTTCGCTTTCAAGCATCAAGCGGGCACGGGGGATTGGGGGGTAACTTGAGGCGTATCACCATGGACCCATGCTGACCTGGGCCGTGTAGGATGCCGCTGTAGCTGTGGGTGAGTCTCTTTTCTGGACGGACTCAAAGATTCCTTCCCATGCCATGAATGTCCCTGAACATCAAGACACACCGAAGACCTACAGGATGGGATGCTAACTAGCGAGCAGCCGCCGGGCTCAACATGACGGAGCCCTGCTCCACCGGCATAGGAGGCGACATGTTCCTCCTCTACTACAACGCGAAGACCAAGACCGTCTCGGCCCTCAACGGCTCCGGGCGCTCCGGCGCCGCCAATGAGCTCTCGGCCATTAGGCGGGAGCTGGGCGTCGGCGAGGGCGAGACGGGGAGGAAGATACCGATGAGCAGTGTGCACTCCGTCACCGTCCCGGGCGCGGCGGCCGGGTGGGCCGACTCGGTGGAGAGGTTCGGGAGCGGCAAGGTCAGTCTTGCCGAGGTGCTCGCGCCAGCCATTGAGCTTGGGGAGCGGGGGTTCCCTGTGTCGGAGGTTGCGGCGCATTTTGTGAGTTTTTGTCCTCGGTCCCGATATTCTTCAGCCCCGCGTGAGATGAGATGACGGCAGTTCGGTCAGAAGACAAGCAGAGAGAGAAGTGACTAACTGAGATCGACCACAGTGGGGCAGATCTGAGACCGCGATCCGCAAGGCATCTCCTAACTTCGCCGAGATGCTGAAGAAGGACCCGAACGCCAAGGACGGGGTCCGGGCGCCGGCGGCGGGCGAGATATTCAAGAACCCGACGCTCGCGCAGACCTTCCGGACGCTGGGTGAGGAGGGCAAGAAGGGGTTCTACGCCGACCGCGTGGGCGAGGAGATCGTCAAGGCCGTGCGGGACCTCGGCGGGTACCTGACGCTCGAGGACCTCGCGCACCACCTCGAGACGGGCAGCGAGCCCGTCGACCCCATCGGGCTCAAGTTCACGGCGCAGGGCGCGGCCGGGGATGACGGGAACGGGGGCGGCCTACAGGTGTGGGAGCACCCGCCGAACGGGCAGGGAATCGTGGCGCTCATGGCGCTCGGCATCATCCAGGAGCTGGAGAAGAGCGGGGCGATACCGCGCTGGGGGCCTGAGGACTTCAACACGGCGCCGTACCTCCACGCCATCATCGAGTCGCTCAGGCTCGCCTTCTCCGACGCGAACTGGTACGTCGCGGACCCCAACGTCTCCAAGGTGCCCACGCAGGGCCTCATATCGCCCGCCTACCTCGCCGAGCGCGCGAAGCTCTTCGACGCGGAGAGGGCGCCGCCCGTGACGAGGGGCCAACCCCCCTCGGCCTCGGCGTCGCCGGCGCTGAACAGCTCCGACACGGTGTACTTCTGCGTGACGGACGCCGAGGGCAACGCGGCGTCGTTCATCAACAGCAACTACGGCGGCTTCGGGACGTGCATCGTGCCCAGGGGTTGCGGCTTCACGCTGCAGAACCGCGGGGCGAACTTCAGCCTGGACGAGGGCCACCCGAACGCGCTGGCGCCGCGGAAGAGGCCGTACCACACCATCATCCCCGGGATGGTGACCAACGCGGCGGACGACTCGCTGCACAGCGTCTTCGGCGTCATGGGCGGGTTCATGCAGCCGCAGGGCCACGTGCAGGTGCTGCTGGCCCAGGTGGTGGGCGGGCTGGATCCGCAGCAGGCGCTCGACGCGCCGAGGGTGTGCGTCGCGTCCGAGGACGGTCCGGGCGGGGAGGTGCGGTGGGTGGTCAAGGTGGAGGACGAGATGAGCGAGAAGGTGGTGGAGGGGCTGAGGAGGCTGGGGCACGACGTCGAGGTCGTGAGCGGGTGGGGGAGACACTTCTTCGGGAGGGGCCAGATCATAAAGCGGAGTGTGGATCCGGTGGAGGGCACGAGGGTTTGGTCTGCTGGGAGCGACGGGAGGGCTGACGGCGTTGCGCTCCCGCTGTAGGTGGGGTTGGAGAGGAGCGGACACCAACCGGGGGGGGGGGGGAATATTTACCTACCCGTGGCTCGAGAGGGAGGCCCTGACTCGAAAGGTGTGAGAGAAATATCGCATGTATTTTTGAGTCTCTATCGTGCCTGGGCTGGCTAGAACCTCCCAAGAATATCATTACCACCACTGTGTCGCACGTCTATGCCCATTTGTACGTCCCGTATGTCTGTTATACAAGTCTCAACAACCCTCCACTCTACCCCATCATCGAATATCGAAACATTGCGCTCGTAGTGCGAGAGAGACAAACCAACCCGCGCCGAAAGCAAGAATTCACCTCGTAGAAACCCCAACCAAGCCCCTATCTTTCTCCCGTTCCTATTTTCAGGACTGCTTCGCCTCGCTACCGTCGTCCTCCAGCAGGACCTTCTTCTCGGCCAGGAGCTCCGCCAGCTGGCCGTTCTTGTGCATCTCCACGACGATGTCGCAACCGCCGACGAACTCGCCGGAGAGGTAGAGCTGGGGGATGGTGGGCCAGTCGGAGTACTCCTTGATCCCCGCGCGCAGCTCCTCATCCTCGAGGACGTTGAAGGCGGCGAACTTGGCCGGGTCGACGCCCTGCATGCCCAGGACCTGGACCGAGGCGCGCGAGAAGCCGCACTGGGGCGCCTCGGGCGTGCCCTTCATGAAGAGGACGACGGGCGCCGTGGCGATGGCCTTGTCGATGGCCTGGCGGGTCTGGGTGGAGAGGAGGCGCGCGACGGCGGGCCGCGAGGAGGGAGAGAGGAGGGTGCGGGAGAAGGCCGAGCGGGTCGCGGTCCGGAGGAGCTTGAGTTGGGTTTTTGGTTAGCTGGTGGCTTACATTTTTTATGAGGCGGCATTTGGGGGCAAGGTAGGGGAGGAGAGAGGACGTACATAGGCCATTTTGACGGGTGGTATGTGTGATCCGGGGGGGTTGAGTGGGCGGTGGATGGTATCTTCCGGAGGAGGGGGAGGTGCTCGTGGTAGTTTGGTTCTCGATTCGGTATTATGACTCCAGGTTTCGAGGCGTTGGTCGGGTATTGATTGAGCTTGTGACAAGCTTCGATTGATTTGAAATGGGCCGATTTTTTGACTCCTGCTGAGTACTAATACGCCCTTGTCTGAAGCCGTTCAATTCCGAGGATTCTTATTGGCCGGTTATGTAAGCGACGGTGCTGTCTGTCCTCCAGACGCATTTGTCATGGGTCTCTCCTCCAAACTTACCCCGCCGGCCACAGACCCGACCCACAGGAGCTCCCGAGATTCTGGCCCATACGCAAATGACGACATTTCATCCTCAAAGTGCGGCGAGAAATGTTTCTCCGAGTACTCGTAAGACATCTATCCACCTCGGATAGTTAGTCGTATGGAGCCGCTGTCCGATTTCGCAGCTCCGTGTCCTCCTTACGCCCCTCCCCCCATGACAGGTCGACGATGATGCCATCGTCTTAGTCCCAGTGCTGCAAAGCTGATTCGGCCACCAGGGTCAATGCCACCCCGTCCCTGTCCCTAGCTACGACTTGGAGACTCACTAGCCCGGCATGATTTTACGCAGACATCCCGGTGATGTGGACTGGCGTGGGCTCAAAGTGGATATGCAACCCAATCCGGCTACTAATTGCCGGACGATGTTTCTCTTATGGCCGGAGCTGTATCAGTAGCCTTCAGATGCGGGGTCCACTCCGCCCGCATCCGCGGATACATTTTACAGTTTACTAGCCATCATCATCCATACACATACGCTCCTTCCCTTCGATAAAGGTTGATTACAAATAAACACACTTCACGTATATAAACCATGTCCCCCCCTCTCTCTCTCCCTTTTGATAAAGTTCATCCCGCTGTGAAGACTTTGAAGTATCTTGATATAACATAACCACTCCTATCTACACCACTTCCCCTCCTTGCCGCTCAGCACATTTAACCCTCTCCTCCTACCACCGACTAACAGCCCACCGTCCGCCGCCCACAATGCCTCTCGTCGTCCAGCGCCCCACCGACCGCATCATCCTAGGTCTCATGACCTTTGGCCCGGATGCCGCCGCCGGCGCCCGTGTGACGGACGTCGGCGACTTCGGCAAGATCCTCGACCTCTTCCAGTCGCGGGGGTACAACGAGGTCGACACGGCGCGGGTCTACGTCGGCGGGGCGCAGGAGGCATTCACGCGCGAGGCCGGGTGGAAGGACCGCGGGCTCACGCTCGCGACCAAGGTCAAGTACCCGAGCGAGCCCAGCGCGAACACGGCGGACAAGGTGCAGGCGTCGGTGGAGACGAGCCTACGGGAGCTAGGTACGGATGTTGTCGATGTAAGTTGGTTGGGGGTCGTATCGGATACAGCGGGGATATAGATAGACAGAACCATACTAACAGTCCCGCTAGATTCTCTACCTCCACGCGGCCGTACGTACAATTCCAATCCAACCTCCCCCAAACCGCTGAAGACACTCTGCTAAACCTCACCCCGCCCCCCGCCCCCAGGATCGTGATACCCCCTTCGCGGAAACCCTCGAGGCTATCGACAAGCTCCACAAGGCGGGCAAGTTTGTCACCTTCGGCATCAGCAACTTCACCTCCTTCGAGGTCGCCGAGATCGTCCTGACCTGCGAGCACAACGGCTGGGTGCGCCCCACCATCTACCAGGGCATGTACAACTGCATCACGCGCAACATCGAGGTCGAGCTCATCCCCGCCTGCCGCCGCTACGGCCTCGACATCGTCGTCTACAACCCCCTCGCCGGCGGCCTCCTCTCGGGCAAGATCAAGTCCGCCGACGACGTGCCCACCGAGGGGCGCTTCTCCGACTCCTCCTCCACCGGCGCAAACTACCGCGCGAGGTACTACCGCGAGGGCGTCTTCAAGGCCGTGCGGGCCGTAGAGGCCGCGGCGGCCGAGGCCGGGCTCAGCCTGGTCGAGACGGCGCTGAGGTGGGTCGTGCACCACTCGGCGCTGAACATCAAGGGCGGCAACGACGGCATCCTGATCGGCGCGTCGAGTCTGGGGCAGCTCGAGAAGAACCTGGCGGATCTCGAGAAGGGCCCGCTGCCGGAGGCGGTGCTGGCGGCGGTGGACGACGCGTGGCTCGTTGCCAAGCCGGACGCCGTGAACTACTGGCACAAGGAGGTGAAGTATAGCTACGATACGAAGGCGGTGTTGTTTGGCGCGGAGAAGAAGTAGAGGAGGGAGTAGAGAGAGAGAAAAAAGGGGGCAGCTCTCGCAAGCATTATCAAACTTGCATTATTTAATAAGTGGTCTAAATAACCAAGGCAACGTGAAAAAAGGATGTTGTCTGTGTCTCTTAAACCCTTAAGCTGACTCCCTATAACAGCTTTGAGTAGGATGGTCGGGATTCGATGCAGACGATGTAGTTCGCGGAGTCCAGGACATCGTATATTAATTAACTCCAGCGAATTGGCGTCCACCAGGAGGGATTCTCCAGGGCGGTATAAGTCAATGAAGCTAGCATAACTAGGTGTCGAAGCCAGCAACGCTAGAAAACGGAGTAAGTTGAAGACGGAGTTGCTCTCGCATCGCTACGACACACAAGGGAATGACGCTGTTCCAGTCTCCAAATAGAATGGTTATTGTCTATCTATTATAGCTTAAAGCTCTACACCAAGGTCCTTGGCCACCATGGCCCTGCAGATCGGGTGATAGAAACCTAGGCACGCACATCCGTTAGTTAATTCCCAACAACCACCCTAGACACGACAGGCGGTGCTTACCCTTGTTCCGCTCAAACGTCGCGAGCGCCAGCTCCCTGTCCACCTTGTTCAAGGCGCGGCTGAGGGGGCGGACAAACTTCATCCTCCCGACGCGTCCGAGGAGGTCCGCGACGCCCTGGTAGCTGGAGGTGTCCTTGGCCGCGAGCGCGACGCGGTAGTACGCGGCCTTGAGGTCGACGTTCTTGGACGACACGAGGTCGTAGGTGGAGCCGAGGAGGCGGGCCCGATCGGCGGAGAGGGGGGACTCGAAGTTCTGGATGGCCTCGAGGACCACTAGCTTCTGGTTGCCGCTGAACGAGGCGATATCCTCGGGGGAGGGGGTGAAGGACTAGATAGAGTCTGGATTAGTATGGAGGTGTACTATTTGTATATTCCGGGGCCAAAGGCTAGCACTGGGGGGAAAGGGTAGAGGGAAAGGGGGGAAAGGGGGGAAAGGAGGAGTAGGTTGTAACGTACAGGGTCCTTCCACTTCTCGGCGAGGGCGTAGCACTGGTCTGCGTAAGTAGTGTCGAATTCAGGCTTGGGAGGGAGCCCGGGAGTGTAGAACCTCCCCTCCCAGTCGATCCCCGCTACCTTCTTCTTAATCTCCTCATCTCCCAGGCCGTTGAAGAAGCTGAGGAACGTCTCCTTGAACTCAAACGAGTCGAGCGACTTCTCCGCGTACTTTGTGAAGTAGTGGGGGATGAACTTGTCAAAGGAGTCACGGCCCACGAGCTTCTCGAGGTAGTACAGGAAGTGGAAGCCCTTCTCGTAGGGGACCGTGCTGAAGGCGTCGTCCGGGTCGACGCCGTCCTGTAGGTTGGGGATGAGCTTGGTATACTCATGGTCGGCACCATATTGGTTTATGGAATCCTCTACACTCGGTGGTTAGCCTAGTTTCAGGGTAGCTCGCGGGACCTGGAGGGGTAAGATACCAAGGGCCTTCCAGCCGATGATGGCGGAGAAGTCACGCTCGGGCTCTCCGTGAAGAGCAGCACCGATTCGGCGCTCGAGGTAGATGGTCCATCCTTCGTTGAGCCAGCTGGGTGGCGATGTGTCAGTGAGATTTGTTCAACGGTGGACTGGGGGGAGCCACGACTCACAAGTGCTCCCAGCTACAGCTGGTCACGAGGTTCCCGCTCCAGCTGTGTGCGAGCTCGTGGGCGATGACATCGACATTCTGTCGGTCACCGCTGATGAGCGTTGGCGTAGCAAAGGTGTAAACCGGGTTTTCCATGCCTAGAGTTTTTTTAGTTTCATTAGACGACCACATGACACCCCCTTCTCAAGTCCATTGAAGAATTCTCGATTAACTTACCTCCGTAAGGGAAGCTAGGGGGGAGAACCAAGACGTTATACTCCCCCCATCTGTAGGGGAACACGAGCTTCTCGGCAATCTCGATGAACTTCTCAATGTCACGCTCCAGCTCCCACTTGGCATCGTGAAGCTCCTCGGGCCCAGTCGCGACCTTACTCCGGGATCCGATGCGCGCGGTGGCGATGTCTCCCGACGCCAGGGCAAACAGGTCTAGGATAGGTTTTAGCGGTTGCGATGAGAGCTGCTAGGGTTGGTGGGGTAGGATACGATATATACGAACATGCTGGGATCGGAACCTTCTGTTCGAAGATATACGTGGTGGTGACGTCGTCTTTGTTCAGCGTCTCGGTGGTGAGAACTCCGCTGGCGATGACGGTCAGGGGAGAGGTGATGTTGAAGGTGTAAGTAGACTTCACGTCGGGGGTGTCCTGGCAAGGGAACAGCGAGCGGGCGTGGATGGCCTGGCACTGGGAGAACATGTAGGGGTGCTTCTTGTTGGAGGTCTGAGCCGGGGTGAGCCACTGCAGGGCGGTGCAGTGCTTGGTGGTCTGGAGCTCGATGCTCAGCTTGAGGACGTCGCCCTCGGCCACGCCCTCCGGGACGGAGATGTGGAGGGGGGACCCGAGCGGCTCGGACCTGTCCTTGAGCTCCCACTTGGCCTCAGACCCGCCGATTGAGATGGACGCGATGTCCAGGTAGCTCGTGTCGAGCACGATTTCTCGCTCGCCCTGAGAGCGCGAGAGGATGTCATAGTCGACGCGGCCCTTCAGCGACTGCTTGTCGAAGTCGATGGTGAAGGTGGCCGTGGTGTGCTTGGTGAGCCAAGAGGCATAATTGGAGAGGGTGCTGGGATCTCTCTTCGTGGCGACCATTTTGGACAATGACGATGGTGATGATGCAAATGTGCGTTGGTGATGGTGATTTGCACTTCTTAGGCCGAGGAGCGGGGTTGCGGCTCTGGTGGATATTCGGCTACCAGCGGCGCGGAGTGCTGAGAACATTTACGATATTTGTTCGAGCTCGAATAGTGGCACCGGACTTTCTGCCTTTGCCTTGATTGACTGACTGATGATTGTGAGCTGCCTCTTTCGTGCTTTCTTGCTTTACTCATCGGAGCTCTGTGACAGCTGAGCTCCATGCACATGCCTAATTGGTGATCGCGTCATCGCCACTTGTCATATCATGCAGACGGCTGTGGACAGCTGTGTACATATTTCCCCTGGCCCCCACTATCATCCATCCATCCTGACCAACTTCAGCCTCAAAAATCATCCGAGTTGCATCAATTCCATCACCAAACGCCTCTGTCCACGAGCAGCAGCAACAATCATATCCCTCATCCCCTATCAAGTATTTCCTGGTATATCCTTCCACAGCTCATACGAATCTGAAAGGCGCCCCCCTCAGCGCTTTCCTCAGCCCTTCGGATCACTGCCAAACACAGCAAAGCGTATCGTGAACTTCCATCCCCTCCCAATCCTGAAACAAGCGGAACAGCTTTCCCAAAAAGGGAAGTGGGGAAACGCAGTTTGAAAGGAATATTGCCCGCTAGCCACTTGAGACGAAAGCTTTTAGGAGCTTTACCACTTCCTCTCACCCCCCCTCCCTGGCATGTGTCGTTTCAGGCACCGGTCTGACCGAGCGAAGTCGTTCACGCCAAAAGGGAAGAAGGGAGGGGGGAATAGATAATGATGTTAGATAGCATGAAGGAATTGATTAATCCCGGCGGTTTCGAGGAACTTTGTTTCCAACTGCCCAGCAATGGCTGGGAGAGCTCGATCTACCACTAATACATCATGTTCAGCTCTTACGCTCTGCTCCCGGACTCTCTCGGGAAATTTGCAGGAGATGTGAATCATGAGCCCAAACCGCAGTAATCTCGAGTGATTATGCTTCGTGCCCTGTGACCAAGACAAACCGAACCATCTCTCTGCCTTTCCCCCCTAGCTGACTATTGACACCTCCTTGCCAGGACAGGGGCGGAGGCAGTTGTGGTGTATCATTTCTTCTCTTGAATCTGCCGCAAAGGGTGGCTGATACTTAACAACGACTACCTAATGCCAATGCCCTTGCCCATGGTCTCCAAAAGCCGGGGCAGACGGCCTTAATCTTGAGAGATAGCCTATATCAACACCAACTATGATAGTACCTGATCTAAGATCCAGGGTATACGGTGCAAAAATAGCACTGGGACAAGATTCCCATTCCAGGCTTGAAACATTGTCGAGCGGGGTTTCCTCGTGTCAAACTTGTCACCATCGGGAGGGGCATTTTTCGTCGACTACCGCCTCCGGGATGCTCAAGTGCCGCTGTGACAAGCTCGAGACATTGCCGATTCACGCCTCTGGGATACCCTTCCCGGAGTTGCACGGCATTCTCCTCGACTTTTCCCCTCGGCCCTTCCGAAGCAACATCCCCCTTGCTGCTTGGATATATCCCCGCCCCACCGGGACTTGGCTCAACCAGTGAGGGGGGCGGCGGCGAGCGACCCTTGTGGAGCGGGAGGTGAGCGAGGTTCTAAGCTAACAAAGCACGGAAGGTAAATTAAATGGAATCTTTGAGGGTAGTCAAGGTGGAACACTTAGCCCGCACTTCTGAGGGAGAAGGTATGGACATGGACCACAACGCGCGGCCCCAGAACCCCCTTGACTCTTTGAGTGACGGACAATGCTTCATGCACAGCACGATCGGGGTTTTTGTTTGAAGGAGGGGGCACTGACCAAGCGAGAGGGCAAGCACATTTGCGATCTGGGGCTCGTTTGTTACTACTCACATGCAAGATACGACCAGTTTCGCAGCGCAGCCGCAGCTTGCGCGCCTCTTGGACGATCTTAGCTCCATTCAATGGAATCGATCGTCGTTTGGTGTTTCCTCACACGCACCAAGACGCTGGCGCCGCCTCTCGTATTCGCAGTGATGGATGGAGGATCTACAGTCCAGCCCGGATCGGCGTGGGGGAGGAATCAGCTCCTCAGGCCGCTCCGCACGGCGGCTTCTGCGACACGGGGGGGAGGAGATAGCCCCCTCGGTCTAGCAGCCGGACGAGTGAGGCCTGAGAGGACGGGCTCTATTACGTCGGTATACTTGAGACTAATCGAAAGCACGACTAGGGAAGGGGAGGGAACCTTAAGCTTGCAATCTATGCAAGCTCTTTACGCAAGCACTTAGCAATCGACCCTGGAGATCTCCCGCTCTCGGGGACGGGTGAGTTAATCTAACGCATATGAATGACCCTGCGGTCGATGGCTAAGGTCAAGATCAAGGTCAATGGAGAGATCCTCACTTGGAACCTTTCGTGGAGCTCCTTGACGGGCTCTCAGGCACGGGACGGTCAAAGCGGCTAGTGGAGCCTTTCCTTTCCTGTTTCCTGAAGTAATAAACCCGGGGCCGCAGTTTCTCCTTCCAATCCGAACCCCAATCGTTATTCAATTTAAAAAAGGAAGGAGGGAAGAAAGAAGAAAAAAGGGTGTTGATAGGAAACGTGTGTTAAGACCGAATCGAGCCGAAGTGCTTGCATGAGAAGAGATGCGTGCCGTGTCGTCCACCACCAACCAGCCCGTCTCTCTGTCCGTGCCGCCCCTGCTGCCCTCTCCATTGTCGTCCCTTCGAAACTCGGACCGCTTGAAACTTACACCGCCTGTATTATTATACGTATCTTACATGTACTCCAATTCAATTCACCCTTCCCCCGCACCCGTCCCGTCCCTGACTGCCAGCCAATTACGGCCAAGTCGAAATTATTTGTTTCTTCCGTTTCGAGCTTTGCGTGCCGGGGATTCTTTGCCCTCTACGAGCGTACGAGTAGGCCTCTCTCGTCTCTCGGGCTGTGGCCTCGGGGAATTCGCGCTCATCCCAATTCATATCGCCTCATCCCATCTCATTCTTCGCCTTTGTCCTTACACCTCCTTCCCTCCTACCCTTCCTGGCTCACAGACCTGAAAGGGTTTTCCCGCTATGCAGGCGGGAAATTATATCTCCCCCGTTACAGGCTCTCGAGCCTCTCTCCCCGCACCCGTTCCACTTCCCATCTTTCACACATTTTCTATTTGAGTACTCAGTAGTAGGTCCATGCTCTGCCGTCCTGGCCTAGGTGCGTCTGCCCCCCCCCCCCGACTTATGGCATTGTTGGAAACAGGCGCAGGCGTCCCTAAAGCGAGGAGTTGTTAAGCCGCGTCCGTGTGTCTATTTGAGGGGAACCCTGCGGACACGGGATGAATATGAATGGGAGGTGTGTGCGTGGTGGTATTAACCCCGCGTAGGACGAAAAGTAGGGACTTAGACCAGACTTGGAGACAAACCCAAGTGGGGGGGCTTCAAATGAGCGACGACCTCCTCCAGGCTTGAGGGTCTGATACTACTTGGGAGATGAGGTGCTCGAGCGGTGTGATTGAAGGTGGGTGCTTCAGTCCCTAACTTACACCAACCGAGAGGCCCGATTTCGGGCTCCGGGTCTCCGGTCTCTACTCTCCGGTCCGGCCGACGGAGGTCCACGACGGAGCATCAGCACGTGGCCATCTCGGGCCTCTCTCATGGTCCCTGATCAGAGTAGCCCTTCCCCTTCACATTGAAAGGCACCAGGCTCGAATCCGAAGGTGGGAAAGCCGCCTCTGTCGAGAAATGTTGATGTCTGCATCAACGGATGGCTACAGGTCAGGTAGTACCAAACTAAAAGCTTAACACTATCGTTTTAATGTCCGATGAGTTAAGTGGAAAGCATTATTGCATCCCATCTCCCTCCACACCCCAACCCAACCCCAGGTGCCGAAAGCAGCACCCCTTCCCCTTCCCCTTCCACCTCTCTTAAAAGCCGATTGTTTAAAGTCGAGGGCCAAAATGTAATACATGGACGAAAAGCGGAGCAAACATGCCGGACGCCGCGTCACTCGCCCACCGCCAAGGACGCACTTGGCACTTAGAACAGGAGCGACGCTTATGCACCCACGCACCGCACCGCCCTCGGACCCTTTTTTTCATCTCATGTCTCGTTAGTGTGAGTTACATGTACGTATGCTCTGGCCACGAGATTATCTGCACCTAGGTGGATAGTAGAGATCTCTATTATCAGGTAAATGGTGACCTACATTGCATTAGCCTCTTGACTTTGACGTCCAAGCACCCACCACCTGATTCATCCATCTCTCTCCTCTTCCTCCCCCATGCGAACTCGTAATCCCCGTTAGATCCATGCATTCATTGCATTGACATGCCACTACTATGATGATCAGGGTACTAGTATCCGCATGATGATCAGGGACCCCCGGAATGCGCCATGACGAAGAGTCTAGCCCTGAGTGTTGAAATCGACGATGCCAACCTACACTTACTCGTGCACACCCCCCCTTTCCCCCACCGGGGCCCCCACCACCATGCTCGAGCAGCATCGTGACTACTAGGTGGTATCGCACCTGAGAGTAGCATCGCAACTGAGATGAGGGTGATGAGGGTGCAGAGGAGTGAATACGATAATCAAAAAATTTCGAAAGCGCTACAGATGCAGGGCGGGGGTGACTGGGAAACGGCGATGCATACGCCTCTGCTTCATCACACAAGCACACGCACACGGCTCGGTTATCGCTTACCCTGTTGTTTGATGGGCTGGGGCAATCACTCCGCTTGTAGCTAGGATGGTGTCCTCGCTCGTTTCCCTGCCAGCCGTTTTTGCTTCTTTCCCCTGAGACTCTGCATATGAATATATTTCCAACGAAAGTCATAAGCGCTCGGCTTCGGTTATCTCTAGGCCAGCTTGTAGGGGGTATTGCGAGAGTCCCTCCCCCCAAAAATGGAGAGCTTGCTTACCATTTTATTCAGAGTTCACCCTCGCCACTGCCTCATCTATAGCAGCGGACACTGGGTATAATTAATCTGATCGAATGAAACATTGAATCCAGGTTCTCGGCGAGGTCCTAAGTGCACTCTATTCTTCCTCTTTGAAAAGGAAGAAACAAAGGAGACTACGATCATCGTAACTGCCGTCCTTGGGTCGTAGCCGTCCCGTTCATTGGACATCGGAGAATCTTGTTGGGAGAAAAAAAAGCTCGCTTAAGGGAAGAAACACTCTGTCTGCGGGTGGAAGCGAGTTCCCAAAAAAGTGAAATCGGCCCAAAGCGACACCGATGTAGAAACATCACACTCAATGAGGAGTGCACACAAGTACCTTTGTTTAAGCTCATCAACGCCTTTTTGGGGGAGAGGAAGCCCCTCTTTTGGACATAAAGATTGGTACCGATGTCGTGGTGTCAACAGGGGGAGAGTCTGGA
>ONZQ02000001.1:3013001-3036614 GCA_900312665.1 Cephalotrichum gorgonifer
GAGAGACAGTGCGTAAAGGGGGATGGGAGAAAACAGCGTCGCAGGGGTCCTCGGTCAGTGATTGTACCAAAACCTGGTTCGGGGGTTGGTGGGAGGGGGTATTATTATTAGGCCTGAGGATCGAGGTGTAAAATCTGAGGCTGCGAGGATGGGGAATGCTGCGCCGTCACAAAAGACCCCTTCTTTTCGACGTCGCTCGAGCCAGGGTAATACAGGAACTTCGGTGACGTATTACTCCGAGGGATTTACTTGTTGGTGCGCTGCATGTTCTTGTATGAGTACGCGTATACGGCGGCCGCCGCCGCACTGAGAGGAGTGCGGGCGAAAAAGGCTTGGCTTGGCTGGCCGTGACAGAAATTGCTGGGGGGGAGGAGGTGCGTTTTGCCATGGTCGATTCCGTGTAAGCTACTGCTCCCATAGCAACCATCGTCCCTGCATACCATCGTGCATGTTCTTAGAGGACCCCTCGAGGTCAAGCTCCAGGACCCTAGCTGTATAATATTATGCACGATGCCGATTCAGGCTTAGCATGCAAGGCCGCTTGGGGCACTAGCATTCATAAAACAGGACTAAAGTATTAGTTCATCCCAACTTCTGGCCCAGCTTTGACTTACTTCGATGAAAGAATGACCAAACAGTCAGGCTGCGGGACTTGTGACAGGACATCTTTCGAAACTGTCCCTCTTTCTGGCTTCCTAACTACTCGTATGGCGGGGTTTCGGTGTGCTCTGCTCAGGCCACGTCAAGTTCACTGGCCCTGTCTAACGGGTCCAGGGATCAGGCAGTGAGCGTAAACGTGGGCAAAGATCGAGAAGCCCATCCTGCGGAGATTTCCCACATTAAGGTCGCTGATCATCACCCCTTTTGGCCCCTGTCTTCCAAGAAAGTGTAGAGTAGCATTTCGTCGTATTCTTCTTGGCAGCGGGGTCAACCCGGGGAGGCTGAAACCACTCCTTCAGAGCTCCGACCCCTCCGAAAGAACTGCGTCGTGAGAGCTCCGTTTCAATCCTTGTCCTCAATGTGCGAGAGAAGTGGACGCCTCAGGACTCGAGTCCAAGTGTGTGACTCCTCGCTGAAGCCCTTGCATTATCACCTCAAAAAGCCCGGAAGGAAGCCGATCGGTGACATCTCACATTTCTGAGGGCTACATGTGAGAAAGACACACCCTGGTAAAAGGAGCTAATGTAATAACTGCACATAAACTCAGTAAGCCTGCGGGCATACGCGAACTCAAAAGCTATGCGAGATCAACCCGCCGTACATTGCATCCCTCCGATGCAGGCAGGGTGCGTCCATCGTTCACGAGCGAGTACTCACCGCACATGAGATGAATTTTACCCTTCAGGGCATATGCTCCGCGCCAAACTTCCCCAAACTCCCTTGGCAATTTGACCGTCTCTGGCCCATGAGTCTGGAACGGGAGCAGTCCGCCTCTTAACAACACCAATACGTGCAGTGGTGCGCAGCCACTCAATGTTCCCCGTCAGGGGCTTATATCAGCCTCTATTATTGACACGTGAAGACAATTAGGTGCGGCCGTGGTGCCCGATCGGGTACTCAACCCGTGGTATCGTCCCCTTCTGGTAACTTGTGCAAGGACGCTATTAAATGAGTTACATCTGGTCGAGACCAGGGAGTAGACGTGCTTTCCTAGCGCTTGGGCTTGGATTAGTTGCGACAGGTGCAAATACCTGTACGCCGTGCTGCTGTTAGTGGTCACGCGTCCATCCTCAATCATCTCTGCTCTCCCCCTCTTTGCCGCGATCGAGAGGCAGATCGTTCCCCGTAGCGCCGATATAGGAGCCTGGTCTCCGGGAAGTGGCCGTGAAACATGTCCACGAAACGGTAGTATCGAGGGTGGGGGAGAATGGGGGCATGTCCAATGGCAACACAGCACTGGAAGCATGTCCGGCGGGGTGAGGGGGGAATCACTATCTGGGAATTGGGATGGGGCCCATCAGCCACAAGAAAAAAAAAATATTCTCACGGGGAAACGAACACCCCTGTTCCGCGAAGGATCGATCCCGTACTAGTATTGTCATCCTCCCGTGAAAAAGAAGGAATTCTACTACGTACGTACTCGTATCCCTGCTTCGTCCTCTTCCTCCCCCACCTTGCCGCCAATAAACATCCTTGCATTCGCAGGAAGGATCACCAGAGGGGACAAGAGAGCTCTCGATCGCTGGAAAACTTGGTTGCTGGAGATCTTGAGACGATTTAAGCCGGTGGCTTCAGTTCGGGGGGGCTGCTCAGCGCAGTTCCCATGGTGTTAGATGGTGAAGAAGTCGCATACTCCACTTGGTCAAGGCATCGGCCAGTGACTGATCGGAAGAAGGCGGACAGCAGGCCAGTATCGATTTCGACACCGTTGACCGCTTTTGGCTGCTTGGCCAAGCGAAGGTCCGACAATCTGGCCCCAAAAGGAGGCATCGTGATGCTGACCTCGGTTACGACGGTGATGACCAAGAAGAGGGGGATCAAATCACAACGAGTGAGGGAGGTTTCTCCTCTGTATCCAAGCGTAGGACTTGACAATCAATCATAATACTCGCTCAAACAAGTCGCAGATGTGCACGGTCGCACCTGCCGAGGAGGTGCAGGGGTGGCCAGCACCCTTGCTTCTGCCGAAGTACACATACAATTCACGCCTGCAGGAACATAAGAAAAATCTATCTATCTATACGTACTCATACCAAAAGCGGGGTGGGGTTCAACGGTGACATCGCAGGGCCCTCGGACAGGGCCTGGCCTTCCACATGTGCCACCCGCTTATCCGAATGGAGAGAAGATATCCGGCCGAGTTGGTACCGATCGACGTGGATGTGGCGGGGATCGAGCTCGACTGATTGCTTGGTCAATCAACGAAGATCAACGAAAAGGTATTCTTCGAGGGGAGCCGCCATACTGATCTTTCGACGTGGATGTGCCTCCACGCACTCGTTAATAACGTTGATGCCATGAGGGTATGTTCCCACTGCTTGTAGTGGTACTATTGATACCATGGAGGACTCTGCCCTCGAGCCGCAACCGCACCTACCCCCAGAAACCTCTAAAGGATCACCGCTACAACACTGATCGCTGCAAGAGCGGGACACACCGGAGTGCTCCACCGTAGGCACGGGTATGAGTCTAACTGAGCACGGGACTAGTGATGCCCTTGCCATCCACTCGTCAGCGGTCTGTTCATCGGATCGAGACAGACGCGGTAGCGGGGTCGGTCTGTTTATGAGGTCAAAGGCCACAGAGAAGCGGCAGCGGGGCCGCTCTGGTCCTCGCCAGGTCGAGAACGAAGCGGGAGCGGGGCCGCTCTGTTCGAGCGTACATTAGTTAACCCACTCACGCGCGAACATCCCTCAGCGGGAGCGACGGGAGGTCGGACACGCACGGGGTCATGGGGAGCTCAACAACTACTACCAGAGTGTACGTGCGCGGCCACAGAATAAATGTGAATGGGTCAATTGTGGAGCACAGAGCACGAGCATCGCGATCTACGACTAAGAGGACGACTAGAGATTACTAGGCTAGCACCACCGTGCACATGGTGTTATATGCCCTGAATTCTAGCGTGCAATACACGACTAAGAGAAGGAGGAGCACTGGTACGAGGAGACTTGTATTCTTGTGTCTCGGACTCCAAGTCAGAGGCCATGTGGAGACTCCACTTTTCCTGTCATTACCTGCCTCGAACAATGAGCCGTTTCGTCGCGGGTGGAAGCTAAAGGTTCCGAGAAACTAGGGGCAAGCGTAGAAACACAGAACCCACATGGAAGCCACCAGTGTGGGTTTTGCCCCTCTCTCTCTAGTATCTCGGGCGCGGATGAGTTTCCAGAATACAAGTGCAAGGGGAAGCAGAGGCAAGCCATAGATGGACCATGTCACAGGCGATGGATGGGTGGGACTCTACCGGCGCATCGATAATTCATGCGCTTTAATGCAGAACCCCGTGTTTTCTCTCCCAGACTTACAAAGAAATTAGGGAACCATTACCAAAGAAGGAGACTTTCCGCCGCCGAATCCATCTCATATTCGCCACGAACACAGTGTCTACCACTACTGCAAGTCCCGATCTCCAAGCGGAGAATTATAAGTGGAGGAAAGCAGGTTTACTTGCTGTGCTGCGCATTTGAAAGGCCCACCCGCGAACACTTGTTGTTTCATATCGGCGGAATTTTTTTTGGACTGTCCCTTTCTCTTCCTGCTCTTCAGTTCGTCCTATCTGGACCCTTCTCTGGCCCACCCATCAATCTATTAGCGCAAGGACCCCGATTTAACACTCGCTGCCCTCTATCCCGCTCTCTCCCACTACGAATTGGCCAATCGGCGGGCGGAGAGGGTTCGATGCAAGCTCTTTACCTCTCTCCCGCCCCCGTCCCGCTCCTCCTATTCACCCACCCGCCCCTTCTCTGCCGACGCGGGACGATTTAGCAAATAAGGGTTTCGTCCCCCTCCCCTTTTTTTCCTGGGTGGAGGGCGGGATCCCCGCACAAAAAAAATGGAAGAAAGTTGGACAATATAGGCAAATGACGGGCATATATCAGAGTGTTGCAGGTGGACATCCTGCTTCGAACCTGGGGAAAGGACGGCCTAGTTAGACTCTTTTGCGATATTACTCGTACACGATCTTGCTGCGATGTGGGCACGACGCTAGAAGCGTTCCCACCGTCGACGAGCTCGAGCTGGGCCCGGTCACTTCCGTTCCCCACCCAGCTGTCCTGCCTAACATCGTAAGTTTTGGAACATCCGGCTTCCGGTGATAGTGAGGCACCCGGTCCACTTCGTTCACTCCGCCCACTCCGCCCACTCCGCTCACTCCCCATACCCCGGGGTTACCATAGGGGAAGATCGTAGACAGGCAAACAGAAGTCAGATGTATCACAGTCTCCAGCTTGCAGCTGCATCGCTCACACCGTCCATCGGACAGCAGGGGCTAATGCCAACTTCAAGAGTCCTTCGGAGGGTCTGTGGCACCAAGCTTGACTATTCTTAGTCCCGCTCTCTGCAGCAGCGAGTCCGATCGCCGCTCCCGCATTTTTGCCACGAGGGGTCCTTCCACCCCCAGCATGACTAGCGGGCCAGGTATTACGGGGTCACAACAAAACTGCTGCCTCTTGGAGCATGATCCATATTCCTAGGGGCGCGCCGGGACTGCCGGTGGGGTCATGGTGCTGGTTCGTGGGGTTCGCCACTAGCAATGCGAAAATATGCGGTGCTATTCAATGTTACCATATGACACTCGTACATTTGACGAGGATCCGTATACTATGCGAATCTGTCGGTTGCCTCTCTAACATGTGGTCGAAGTACTGCTCGTCTGTAAGGTGCGAGCGTCGTAACCCTACATGTACCCCGACAGTGGCAAATGGTGGTGTGGGGTGCATGAAAAGCAATTGTCATCGCTCGCTCGCCTGGCTTACACCTCGTTGACAAAAAGTACTCGGACGATTAAAAAAACCAACGGGAGCAAAAGAAGAAAAGAAAATGTGATCTCAGAAAAGCCTGGGGTGCGTTGCTGACCCTTTCCTCAGTCTACCTATAGTTGTACGCTTAGTTTACTTTTTTTTTTTTACTACTTTTTTTTCCCTTCGTACTTCTTCTCTTCTCTCTTCTCTCTGGAATATTGCCCTCTTGGGGGCTTGAAACATTCTTGTGGGGGCTGACGAAACACCTGGTACTCGTGCGCAGCTAATAATTGTCAGTTCTGTGAGAATCCAGTGATGACCCGCCTTGGATGTCATCCCGCGATACCACGTTGTTTACGTCAGGCCTGGCGAAAGGGGGAAAGGGGGGGGAGGGGGGGAAGAGCGACCAGGGTATATCAGCCTTCTGTTAAGGGCAGGCATGACCTGCATATGCCCCACCTTCCATCCATGTTCTTAGCTGCCCCGTCCCTTCCCTGTCAGGGGTCCCAGCCACCCCGAGCCCTGTCGATAACCCTGTCAACCTAGTCCCAGATAGGAAAGGTGGGGTTACGCTTAGAGCCCCGTCAAGGGCTTAAGCGGTTTCAACGCCATGCTCCATGCAGTGCCTAGACCGACCGGGGTCTGATGTCTGATCTCGAACCCCGGCCTTCCCTCCCTCTCTCCCTTCGCTTCGGAAAGGTCGTTTCTCAGAGTTGGTCATCGAGGTGAATACTGAGTAGATAGGTAGGCACGTGTGGAATTCGGACCTCCCGGACAGTCCCCATCAACAAGGGTCCCCTTACCCTTCAGTGGATCCACGCGAGGCTAACAATCCAACTTCGCTATGAGTGGCACGTGTGGCCGACGCCGCTAAAATTAACCTTTCTTCCTCCTTCCTCTTGCGCTCTTTATGCCGGTGCATCTTGCCTGTCGAGCTAACCGATGAGCCGTCATGCTTCATGTCGGGCAAGGAGCCCTTGACCCGAGAGTAGACTAGGAATAAGGGAACGGGAAGAGGAAGAGGAAGAGTGATAGGACCTCCTGGGCAGGAGGACCCTGATGCTCCTTTCCTACGAGGGTACTCGTATTACATACTATTGTGTACTGGGAAACTAAGTGTTTGTACTCGCATGGAGTACCTTCGTCATGATTGACGGGTACCGACCTCCATACGAGGAGTCGTAGTAAAAGTACTTGGTGACTCCTACTGCTGCTGCAGGAGAAGGGCCCCGGCACACATACCCACCCCAGAACCAAAGATCGCATCCACACACACCCTCCCCCCCTGCACGACTAGGCTTGTCTTCCAGTCGGCGAGCACCCTCACACGGCAACACCCCCTCTTCCACCACCTACCCCCCCCCCCTTTTTTTGTTCTATCTAGGTCTAACCCACTCTTGGCTGAGCGAGCGCAAAGTCGTCTCCTTGTACAGGGTAGCATCGAGGAGCTAGTATCGCAAGCGAGGGAGACCCTGTTGCATCCTCTCTATTTTTCCTAAAGCCCAAGCACCTGGGAACAGGCTCCTTCGTACCTTTAAATCTTGGTGCCGCCGCATCTGAGAAACAGCCTCGTTTCTCGACTCCCGCCGCCGAGCATAATCCCATCCGTCCCCATACCGTGGGAACTTAATATAGCCTCTCGCCTCCCTCCTCTACCATCCCCAAACACTGACGCCCCCCTTCTTCTCAACGGTACCCACACCCATTAGGAGCGGCACATATCCCGAACCAAACATACATTCCTACCTCTGACACCCGGCTCGATGGCCGCCCACATAACCAGTTGCATCTCCGGTGCTTATATACCGAAGCCAGCCTCCCCTCCCAGTGAATCGGTAAGCATTTTCGTCAACCTTTGGTCGAACCACTATATGTCATTCCTAGTTCTGAGACGACGGTCTATTTCATATATCCTAACAAGCCTCTCTTCTCCCCAATCTTAGATAAATTTACCTCCCGGCACCTCTACTGAGAAACAGTCTTTCGCCTGGAGAATGTACCAGCCCGAGAGCAGGAAGTACCAGCTCTTCCCCAAAGGCGGCCAGACCACCACGGCAAAGGGTCTGGATCCGGAGCAGGCCTTTGCGCACGCCATTGCTCAGTCGTCAAAGATGGACAAGAGCGACAAGCTGGCTGCCGCCACCAATGGCCTACGTCTGCGGATCAAGGAGCACAACCTCAACAGGAGGAGGAAAATCAGCGTGCCGGAGCTTGGTCCCATGACGACAGTGCAGGAGGCTTCTATGGATTCTCGTAAGTGTTACTATCCAGGGGGGCCAGAGCCGTGGTAACATGTGCTGACTGTCGTATAGCCACCATACCAGGGCGGCCTGCTCTCCACGAGCGATCCATCAGCGCCCCTGGGAGTAGCTGGAAGCAAAACCAGTTGGATAGGACCTTCACCTACAGCCCTATTGACGAGGTCACCCTCTCTGACTCTCCGAGCTCCGACGACCAACGGGCCACGAGGCAGCTTCTTTCACAACGACAGCTTGCGCCTCTCGTGATCCCATCTCAGCAAGGCACCGCCCCCAGGTTGGCGAGGCAGCTCTCCCTCACTCGTATGCGCTCCGGCGGCAGCAGCAGCCCCGCCCCGGCGGACAACACGCAACTTCGACCCGCGCGGACGGACGAGTCGCCGAGAACCCGCACCCCATTGTCCTCGTCCTCAACCACCATGACCGCCTCAACCGCCGTGACCGCCTCTACTCTCCCCACGCCTTTGTCCGCCCCAGTCATGGAGTCCCGCTCGTCACCGACGCCATGGGAAGGTCGCGCCAGGGCCACGACTCCCACGCAGACCACGATTGAGAGGGCAGCCACCCCGAAGACGGACGAGCCGCGGAGTGCCAACGCTGTTATCTACGGTCACAGGAGGGGTGTGTCCGAGAGCATCATGGACCGCGGCCGTCCAAAGAAGAAGGATCCCATCAATGACGTGCTCTTCAACACCTCCCCTGTCCTGAAGAGGACACCGTCGAAGAGGAGCAAGAGCGCCGAACGGAGGGCGTTCGAGCAGCTTCCTAAGGGGTGCAAGGCTAAGGACGCCGCGAACTTCTTGACACCCACCGAAATTGCCGATCTGCAGAAGCAGGCCATCGGCCAGGCGGCCCGCTTTGAGGTTCTC
Source organism: Cephalotrichum gorgonifer (assembly GCA_900312665.1). NCBI lineage: Eukaryota > Fungi > Ascomycota > Sordariomycetes > Microascales > Microascaceae > Cephalotrichum > Cephalotrichum gorgonifer. The sequence continues at coordinate 3,021,528 of ONZQ02000001.1, forward strand.
AAGAAGGAGGACGTGGAAGCTCTATCGAGGGTACGAAGAAACCCCGGAACAACCTACCGTCATTTTACAAGGTGCTAACAGTGATGTTTTGTTTACAGGAGCTCCGCCACTTGGACGAGCGCACTGAATACCTCCGCCGAACCTACACCTCCCTCCGCGCCGGGCGCCGGAACCTCCACTCCCGCATCTGCCAGTACCTCCGATCTCCCCGCGAGGCCAAGTTCAGCCACGACTCCATGCTCAAGCAGGAGGAGGTGCTCGCCGAGCTGGACACTTCCATCGACGACTGGGTCTCGAAGCTCGAGCATGCTGAGAACCGCCGCACCCGAGTTCGCCAGAAGCTTCTCGAGCACGTCGCCGCCGCCGCCACCCTTCCCAGCAGCAACGGCACAGCGGCCGCCTCGGAGTCCCTGCAGCTCGCCATGGGTATCCAGCCGCAACAGCAGCAGCAGCAGCAGCAGCAGCAGCAGCGACAGTACAACGGCGTCGGCAACATCTCCACGCCCCCGCGGAGCCCCACCAAGGTCTCTTTCCCTTCTCAAAACGCCGGCAACGCCTCGCCCACACCCTCCCTCCAGCGCGTCGTCGCGCAGGTTCCCAGCACCATCCTCGAGGAGACCACCACCATCAACGACGATGCCCGGAGCGTCATCTCCACACTTACCGGCCGTGACTGCGAGAGCATCCGCATCTACGCCGATAGCGACGTCTACGCGCTCCTCGCGGACGTCGAGAGCGAGTTCACCAAGATGGGCGCCGTCCCGGCGAGCGGCTCCGAGACGCAGGAGCTGCACCGTGCCCGGAGCCACGATATCCTCTGCGGGACCGCGAGGCCGGATAGTCCCACTACCGAACCCTCGATGTCCCGTGCGCCAACTCCGCCGTCGAAGGCTGAACCCTCGATTACCCGGGCGCCGACTCCGCCGTCCAAAACCGAGCCGTCGACATCTCGGGCGCCGACTCCCCCGTCAAAGGCTGAGCCGTCGACATCTCAGGCGCCGTCTCCCCAATCAAAGGAGGAGCCCGTCGAGCCAAAGGAAGCTAGCGAGCCCATCTTCCTCACGAGTGCCGTTTTCAAGCCTGAAGTTCCACAACGGTCACTCGCCACATCGACTTGATCTATTCAACCTACCCATTTTTTATTTCTCCTTCACCTTCTTATTTATTCTTAATTTTTTTTTCTCGTACATATTATTCGAATAATCCGACCATCGTCAATCTCACGAAAAGATGCCCACGCTCATTTCACGCTTTTAACGGCCGAACTGCGAAAACAAGTCTTCAAGTTACTTCATACTCGATACCCATGTAACGCCGTTCCTTCAGGTTTCATTCCGCCTTGCCGCTTTCATCATGACTTTTCCTCTGTAAAAACAATCCCCCCGGAGGCCCTTCTTCTCTTTTTCGTCCTTTGATTTTCCTTTTACAAAAGCATTATCATCACGGCCACTTCCAAACGGGGGCGCCTGATGGTTTCATAGTTTCACGTATGCTTCCCACGAAGGATGTCTTTTCTTCTTTTTTTATTTTTTTTATTTTTTTATTTTTTTTTTATTTTCTTTACCGTTCTCTTGTCTTTGAATGGTTTTATCAAATCTGCCTTGTATCCTTACTGTTTTGAATGTTTCCAGGGGTTGTTTCTACTGGGGGGTTAACGGGGAGGATTGGGCTGTGTATATTGAATGAGTTACCACAGATTGGTAAGGGTGCCAGGGGCGGTGGGGAGAAGCCATCCTGTGAAAGTAGTTTATACTTAGATGCTGGATAAAAAAAAAGAAAATAACCCAAACACTTCTCCCAACATGCTACTTGAGTGAAAGGATGTATACAAGTATGCTGTGAGGCCTGCGAACGACTTGTGACCCGGTGTAAGTGCCCGTGGGCCCCAGTCCACTCCACTCCTGTATGTGATGGTTTGGTTATACCGTCTTGTCCTCTCACAATGAACCACCCCAGTGGCATGGGGCCGTTACATAATCAGGACACCGAGGCAAGGCAAGGTGGCAGAGTGGCTAAGTCAACAGCCTGCCAAGCTGTTTCTCAAGTGCGTACATGAGGTTAACTAAATGTTACTCTTGTCGATTCTTTTCTCCTTCTACCCTTGCCACGATAACGGGATCTACGAGGTTTGGGTGCATATCGTCGCCGGGCGCACACCCGGATCGCCCACGGAGCGGATGGCTCGGTGTGTTTCTGAAACATACTCCGTGAGGCGTGCGGATGGACCATGTGTGTCTTGTTTCGAAGCTATTTTGTGGCATCTCGGCATGCCGGCACGTGCGTCAGTCGGGGCGTGCTGTTAACTGCCCCTAAATATCACGGGATCTACAGATGTGCGAGCGATCTGGATCACGCTGGTGGCTGCTTTCTCCGGGAGGTTTAAACTCGTGGGGGGGATATCTGCCCTACTCCGTGAGGCCCAGGGGCTCTCCGGTCTTGTCTCTGGTTAGACGTAAGATCATAACTAGAAAATGCCAGTCCATCATTCGGTGAACAGCTGTAAGGTGCAAAGCCTAGCTAACACTCCTGCAAGAAGTGAAGGACTAGCAGGGTGGGTCGTCGTATGGTGCATGAACCGTGGAGATGGAGGCAATTAAACGAACTCATTGTGGCGAAAGGTATCTTGTACCTTGGATAGTTTATATAATACTTCTTCGACTTTAACAGTTACCATCATGATTGGCCGGAACGGGAGAAGCACCGAAGCACAGAGGTTGAATTGCAGGCTTCCTTACCCATGTGATCGCTCACGTGCAGGTACTTGTACTGACGTCTTCCAGAAACTCTGTGCAATCTCCGACCCAATCAAACCTAATGCGGGCAGCGTGGATGGGCGACGGCGCAAGACCGCGACCGCGTTTCCTCGTCCCTGTCCTCGTCAGTCCCACTTTGACCAGAACGGCGAAAAGGAAATTTGTTGACTGGAGATTTGACAGCGACACTGTTTCAATATCACTCACTCACCTTCATTTTTTTCTTTTATATCTTCACAGATTGATCTTATCTTCCACGCTAACGATCTCCACCTTCCCTTGTAAGCGCCACTTACCCGTGTTCCACGAATCGAGTCATTCCATCGTGTCCTGACGTTGCCTTCCCCCCCTGTCCGACAGCCATCGTCGCCCACTTTCGGCCCCTCAACGCTTCACCACTCTTCCACTGTCGTCGCCCTGAGCCCCTCGAACGCGCGCCGCGAACCATTCTCGACCCCACCTGCGAACCATCCCATCCCGCCCGGACTTTCCGTGTATATCCAGGGGCGCATCGGTCGCTTTGGGTGTAGGATGCTTTTAGAGAGTCGGAAATAGATGTCGTGTCATGAACAAATAGGGGACGCAAGGCACCACCTTGCGGAACTAGACGTGTGTTCGCTGGATAAATAGGGGTCTAGAATCGACGACAACGCCGACTGCGACGACCGAGCCGAACCCCGACGATATACTCTCCCCCCCTTTCCCGGCGAACTTTCGCCCGATTGCAACATTTTAGTTCGCCGTGGGACCGCGCTGGTCCTGGATTCCACGTCACGATGGCAGGAGGCAACATCAAGGTCGTCGTCCGTGTTCGGCCTTTCAATGGACGAGGTGCGTTCGCCACACATACGACCCCGCGAGGCTGCCGCTATCACGACCGAATCGTGGTCCTTTCCCGTCGGAAGGCGCGTCTCTTCTAGTGTGCGGCTCTGCTAACGTCTCCGCAGAACTGGACCGCAAGGCAAAATGTATCATCGAGATGAAGGGAAACCAGACCATCCTGACTCCGCCCCCCGACTATGAAAAGACAGTGAAGGGCGCCAAGGATTCCGGCCAGAAAGTGTTCGCATTCGACAAGTCATACTGGTCCTTCAGCCGCGACGATGGTAACTACGCCGGCCAGTCGAATCTCTTCGATGACCTCGGCCAACCGCTCCTTGAGAATGCCTTCCAAGGCTACAACAACTGTATCTTCGCCTACGGCCAGACGGGGTCCGGAAAGTCCTACTCTATGATGGGTTATGGAAAGGAAGTTGGCATCATCCCCATGATCTGCCAGGACATGTTTCGAAGGATAGAGAAGTTACAAGAGGACAAGTCCTTGGGATTTACCGTCGAAGTGTCGTATCTGGAAATTTACAACGAGAGAGTCCGCGACCTGCTTAACCCGACAACGAAAGGCAACCTGAAGGTTCGAGAGCATCCCTCCACTGGTCCGTATGTCGAGGACCTAGCGAAGCTCGCCGTCAGTAGCTTCGCCGAGATTGAGCACCTGATGGATGAAGGAAACAAGGCCAGGACGGTCGCCGCCACGAACATGAACGAAACATCGAGTCGGAGTCACGCCGTTTTCACCCTGATGCTTACCCAGAAGAAGTACGATGCCGAGACTAAAATGATGATGGAGAAAGTGGCCAAGATCAGCCTAGTCGATCTGGCGGGTTCCGAGAGAGCGACATCGACAGGCGCGACCGGAGCGCGTCTAAAAGAGGGAGCCGAGATCAACAGGTCTCTGTCGACCCTGGGACGTGTCATCGCAGCTCTTGCCGACCTATCCACTGGCAAGAAGAAGAAGACTGGGGCCTCCCAGGTGCCGTACCGTGACAGTGTGTTAACATGGCTGCTGAAGGACTCGCTGGGAGGGAACAGTATGACTGCCATGATTGCCGCCATCAGTCCTGCCGATATCAACTATGACGAAACGTTGAGTACCCTGCGATACGCTGACTCCGCCAAGCGAATCAAGAACCACGCCGTTGTCAACGAGGATGCGAACGCTCGCATGATCCGAGAGTTGAAGGAGGAGCTGGCGCTCCTACGCGGTAAACTGGGTGGGGGTACCGGTGCGGCAGGTGGTGCCGTCGCTGGTGCCCCCCCGGAGGAGGTCTATGCGGAAGGGACGCCCCTCGAAAAGCAATTCGTCACCATCACCGCCGCCGATGGGACGTCAAAGAAGGTCTCGAAGGCTGAGATTGCCGAGCAGCTCAACCAAAGCGAAAAGCTGCTCACCGACCTCAACCAGACCTGGGAGGAAAAGTTGGCCAAGACAGAATCGATCCACAAGGAACGAGAGGCCGCACTCGAGGAGCTTGGGATCAGTATCGAGAAGGGCTTTATCGGACTCAGCACCCCCAAAAAGATGCCTCATCTCGTCAACTTATCCGACGACCCTTTGCTTGCCGAGTGTCTGGTTTATAACCTCAAGCCTGGACTCACCACGGTTGGAAACGTCGAGTCGAATTCTGAGCAGCAAGTCAATATCCGTCTGAACGGTACTAGGATATTACAAGACCACTGTACCTTCGAGAATGCCGACGGAACAGTAACTGTGATACCAAAGGAGGAGGCGTCGGTCATGGTCAACGGCAGGAGGATTACTGAGCCGACCCAACTCCATTCGGGTTATAGGGTCATTCTTGGCGATTTCCACATCTTCAGATTCAATCACCCAATGGAGGCCAAGGCCGAGCGGGCAGAAAGAGCAGAGCAGGGTCACAACCTGCTCCGGCAATCCTTGACAGCCAACCAACTACAGAACCTACAGAACCACGACTTTGGCTCGCCAGTGCCTAGCCCGCGAGGGCACGAGAGGAGCTATAGTAAGGCTATATCTGAAATCGGCGACAGCCGGCCCTCGTCACCGGCGCCCTTTTCTCGGCAGGGTAGGGACTCCGACTGGTCGTTTGCGAGACGCGAGGCCGCGCCTGCGATTCTCGGCACGGATCAGAAGATTGCCAGTCTGACGGATGAAGAGCTCAATGCACTCTTCGAGGATGTACAGCGAGCGAGGGCCGAACGTGTGAACGGAAGGGATGGAGACGAAGACTCGGAGTCGTGCACGTCATATCCCATCCGTGAAAAGTATCTGTCTACTGGCACCCTCGACAACTTTTCTCTCGATACCGCGTTAACCATACCGTCCACCCCTAAGCTAGGAGAGGTCGAAGACAGGATGAGGGAAGTCCGCGAGGAGATGCAGGTGAAGCTCGACAAGCAAAAGGAGGAGTTCCAATCTCAACTCGAATCAGCAGAGGCAGCGAACGTGGAGGTCGACGAGATCAAGAAGGAGAAGGCGCGGATGGAGGAGGCCCTCGCGACGATCAAGCAGGACATGCAACAACAACTCGAGGTTCAGCGAAAGCAATTTGAGGAGAAGCTCGAGAAGATGGATCCCCTGAAGCGGCCGCGCGCCAACCCGAAGCTCTCTGACGAAGAGATTGAGCAGGCGAAGAAGGTCGTATCGCAATGGAGGAGTAGGCGGTACGTCCACTTGGCGGAGGCGGTCCTTCAGCATGCGGCTGTCCTCAAAGAGGCTCAGATCATGAGCAACGAGCTGGGGGAGAGCGTCGTGTTTCAGTTCACGGTTGTCGACGTGGGCCACTCTGTTTGTTCGTCTTATGATATGGTCCTCAATGGGCTGACGTTCGAGGGAGACGACCCCGCCCTCCACGAGGCGCGCAAGCCGTGCATCGGGGTGCGAGTTGCCGATTACAAACACGATGTTGCCTATCTCTGGAGTCTGGAGAAGCTACAAGAGCGAGTGAGGCAGATGAGGCAGCTACACCAATATCTGGACCAGCCAGAGCCCGCGAAGGATCTCACGCTCGAAAATCCATTCGTCGAGTCCTGTATGCCCCAGTTTACTCTTGTCGGCGAGGTCGATGTGCCACTCAAGGCGGTTTTCGAGAGCCGGGTGCAGGACTTTACCCTTGACGTGCTATCGCCACACACGTCGCACGTTATCGGCATCATCAGGCTCTCTCTAGAACCGTCGCATGCTCGGGCCCCAACCAACACAATCAAGTTCAATGTTGTAATGCGCGAGATGATTGGATTCGCGGAGAGGGAGGGAACTGATGTCCATGCGCAGCTCTTCATCCCCGGCCTATCCGAGGAGGATGGCATCACGACAACACAAATGATCAAAGACTTCGACGAAGGGCCTATTCGCTTCGAGAGTGTCCATAGCATGAGCATGTCGTTATTCGGCCCGGATGATGCCACGCTAAGGGTGGCCATCTTCGCAAAGGTGTCCGCCATGCACCTGGACAAACTTTCTAGCTGGGACGACATGAGAGATGGTGTTCAAGGACAGTCCAAGGCCGCCAGGATTGCAGAGTCCGAGTTCTATACGCAGGAAAAGCACGATCTCCTCGCGCGGATCCAGATCCTGGAAATGAATGAGAATGGCGACTACGTTCCCGTGGATGTTACTCAGGTGGGCGAGATGGATTCCGGCACCTTCCAGCTGCATCAGGGTATACAGCGACGGGTTGCAATCAACGTCACCCATAGCTCTGGGGATACGCTTTCCTGGGATGACGTGGCATCGCTCCAGGTCGGCAAAGTGCAGCTAGTGGACCAGACCAGCAAGGTGTCGAATATAGATCACGGCACGCCTCCCTTGGACATTACCCTCAGGCTACCGACGAAGCCGATCTTCCGGAATAATGCCAACGGCACGCGGAGCATGACGATTTTCGGGCAGTGGGACTCAAGCTTACATGACACGGTACTCCTCGACCGAACCACGGCGGAGAAGCACCGCGTCCAGATGACCATCACATGGGAGATTACCTCGAGCAAGCTGGCGGAGCCGATGAAGTTCTCTACGAACGTGTTCTGCAAGATACTATCGAGGTCGCACGTCAGGCAGACGTCGATGCTGTCGGCATTCTGGCAGGCGACGAAGATTGTGCAGTCGGTGCCGAGCATCTTCACCCTTACGATGAGGCCGGCGCCTATCAAGAGGGTGGGAGACCTGTGGAGGATGGACAGCCAGCACGACTACATCAAGGGCGAGGAGCACCTGACGTCATGGACCCCGAGGGGGGTCTCTCTCGTACTAGACCACGTCTCAGCACGGAAGAAGAAGAAGAGGGCGGGCGAGATGACATCGACGATTGCCTTGTTGAGGAAGTTCAAGCTACCGGAGCCAGAGGAAAAGGGAGAGGACGACGACCTAGACGACCTGCCGTCAGAGCCGCCGATGACGAAGTTCAATGATGACGACCTGCTTCACGATACCCCCGAGTCGTCACAAACATTGGGCGAGCTTGATGAGCAGGCGTCTAGCGAGGAGATTCCCGAGACGAACGGGGTCAACGGGACGTCCCCCAACCAAGAAGAGGCGGAGGCAGCGCCGGAAGAGGACAAGGATGAGGAGGCACCTAACCCCGAGGAATCGCTCTACACAGATTCTGAAAAGGTCCTCCTCAGAAAGTGCGTCACACTATGGCAAAAGTACCCTGACCCCCTCCTCCACATTCTCAGCCCAGCGAACACCGCGCCACCCGCCGACGGCCTCGCCCCCACCTCGGCGCCACCCAGCCTCATCACGACGGTCGTTGGCGTGGCGCCTAACCCGAAGATGCTCAAGAGCGGCTACCTCCTCGTGCCCAACAGCGACTCGACGCGATGGGTCAAGCGCTTCGTCGAGCTCCGGAAGCCCTACCTACACATTTACTCGGCGACGGTGGACGGCGAGGAGGTGGCGATCGTCAGCCTGAGGAACTCGCGCGTCGACAGCCAGCCCGGTATCCTGGCGCTGCTGCAGGGCGGGACGGTGCACGACGGGGAGATGGATCGCGGGGGCAGCGGCACGACGGACTTCGTGCCGGGCCACCGGCGGACGTCGTCGGGGCGGGTCATATCGACGATATGGACGGGGACCGGGGGCGGAGCGCCGGGCGGGCAGGGCCTACACCGGCTGAGCGAGAGGCTGCAGTCGGCGGTGTTCGCCGTCTACGGGACGGATAACACGTGGCTGTTCGCGGCAAGGAGCGAGAGGGATAAGATGGACTGGATATTCAGGATCGACCAGAGCTTCGTGTCGAACGGGGAGAGCAGCGGGAGCGGGAGTAGGAGCGTCAGTCCGGCGCCGGCGTTTAGTAGCGGGTATCCCGGGAGCGACACGGGTAGTGGGATGTGATGAAAAGAGGAGAAGGAACTAGGAGGGAGGAAGAGAAATTTTAGACATTTATACAGGTACGGGATGCGGTAATCTGTGTTTTCCTTTTCAGTTTTTCCCCCTTTCTTCTGCTTTGGGAGAGGAGTCATGGTGATGAAGACGGATGAGACCAGAATGTCACACATAAACACACTCTTTTTTTTCCATCTCTTTTTCTTTTCCTTTGTTACCAGGCATGGGAATGGCAGTTTGCCGGGGAAATTATGTATATACACATACACCACCGAGTAGTGGCGAAAGGTCGTCTACCCTCTCCCCCTTCCCCCCCCCCCCTTTTTTTTTTCCTTTGCCATTTCACTGTTTTTTTTTCGCCTTTTTTTCTTCTGTTTGGGGTTGATGATACCTTGGTTAGGCCGTGGAGGATACAGGTTCAGTTTAGCTGAGATGAGTATATTTTCTATTTCCCATGATTCATGATGCTTAAAACCGCTTAAGAAGTGCTCAAATTATGGAAAACCTGAAGAATGGTCCTCCTACCTCCCCTGCAACCCGCCTATAACGAGGCTCACCGGTATGCTTTCATGATAAACTCTAGATGCGCCGCCCCTTGAACCTCTTCCTCCCCCCCCCCCTTTTCCCGGCCCAAGCTTTTTGGGTCTCCCCCCATCTGCCCTCATGACTTAATTGGACCCGATAATCTTCTCCAGGTCGACGACACTCAAGCTCACCTTGTTCGTCTTGCTAGGCGGCAGGACGCCCGCGCCGGCGATGATCATGAGGTCGGGCCTGTCCTTGAAGATGCGCAGGTTCCTCGTGTACGCGCCGGGCTGGGGCGTGGCGTGGACGGTCCAGGCGGACGGGTCGCCGAGGGCCTTGTTGGCGTAGACCTCGCCCTGGTACGCGGAGACGACGATGGTGCCGTTGGGGCCGCCCCAGGGGGTCCAGACGACGAAGGGCCCCGTGGTGGGGACGCTGTCGCCGACCTTGATGGGGAAGTCCCGGGCGGAGCCGAAGGCGGTCGGGTCGGAGGAGATGCGGTAGTGGATGGGGAACCTGTAGGTGCTGTAGGCGGGGTCGCCGCCGTACTCGTAGGTGTAGATGTAGGTGTCGTCCGGGAGGCGGGCGACGGCGGGCATGCCCGGGCGGGCATCCGGGTCGTCGTAGATGACGTCGTAGACGACGTCGGACCAGTTGCGGAGGTCGGTGGAGGTCTGGTGGCTCTGGACCTGGCCGTGGCCCTCGGGGCGCTGGTCGGCGTAGTAGAGGATGATCTTGCCTTTATGGTACCTGGACGCAGCGTGGCGTTAGCTCCCACTTCTCTTCCTTTACTCCGAGTTCGCGAAAGGGGGGTTGGATGGGAGCGGAGGAGCAAGAATAGAGCGGAAGGTAAATGTGTTGGAACTTACACCATGTGGGGCTCCCACACCGGGTCCTCCCAGTTCACGGGGTTCGCAACACCGCCGGCGGCAACGTGGCTCACGAACTCCCAGGTGAGGCCCTTGTCCCGGCTCGCGTACACGTCGATCTGGGTCTTGCTCAGGTCGGTGGGGATGCTGTTCCCGGCGACGATGATGGTCCCCTTCTTGAAGTCGCCGACGTCCTTGGGCAGCTCGAACAGATTGGGCTGGTAGCGCAGGCCCCAGCCGTTGACCTCGTCGTGGACCTGGGAGATCTCGGTCCAGCTGGCGCCGCGGTCGAGGGACCGGTAGATGGGGAAGTGGACGAGCGGGGGCTCGGGGGAGTAGTTCTCCCAGGTGGCGAGGAGGGTGCCGTCCGAGAGCTCGAGGGTGCGGGCGTAGAGGACGCCCGGGTCGGTGAAGTTGGCGTCGGGCGTGTAGATGACCCTGTTATCGAAGGTGGTGTAAGTGTCAGACACCTCATTGTCGGGCTTGCAGCGGCGATCGCGGGGATTGCAGCGGCGGGCCGAGGCGAGGGTGACGAGGGCGAGGCCCTGGAGGAGGGTCTGGACGCGCATGTTTGTCCGAGGGGGAGGAGAGAGAAGATGGTTATTAGACAAAACTATTACTGGGTGTGGGTAGAGTGAAGGGGCGGTGGGAGAGGAGAGAGATCAAGGACCCTTGCGATTATCCACTTCCCAATTTTCCCGGCTGGAGTCCAACCTTTATATACTTGCCCGCATGCCGTGTTCGCGTGGTTTCCCGGTAATATACGTTACAATATACCCATATACGAATAAGCCAAGTACTACTCTACTCCTCCAGCTGTCGCCATCGTCACTTACACGTGCTCTTCCCCGAGCCAGTTCACCCCCCGGTCAGGCGGGCGCGTCCTGATTGGCGCGCACCCCACAACGCGGGGGGCTCGGAGCCGTGCGCGGCGAGAGTGGAGAGGCATGAGGAATGCCGACATGGCAATTTCCCACGAGTGCCGCTGCCATTGAAGCGGATAGATATTTCGACTAAACTAGACCCACGGGGTTGGGGGCGGGGGTCCGGGGGAGGCTGAGCACTTGCACAGGCAAGAGTAACGCTGTTCGGTCCGAGGTACGCCGTGTGCTCGTATTATAGTTTGGATTTCCACGAGTGAGCGATCATCGTCGAGGGTCGGAGGGACTCTGATTCGACCGCGACTCGATAACCACGCTCGTACGCTAGCTAGACGGGGTGGGGGACCCTCGCTCTGCCGGTGAAGCCTTTGCCGAACCACCTAAAGGAACCCATCTCACCAGTGGGTCGTGGGTTCGTGGCGTCGTGGGTTGATCCTGGGTTCTGGGCCGTGGTGCGGAGATCATGGTGTGTGCGGTGCGGAGAACAGATACAACGAATAGGCATCGCACCTTGTCTTCTCCAGATCACACCGTGCCATCCATGATGGGTCCTCGGTCTTCAATTCCAAATCCAGGAATCAATTGATCATCGGGAGCATCATCCGGCAATTAATAGGACTTCAGCTGTAAAAGGAGAGGAGAGAAAATGGTGCGGGTGCGCATACCAGAAAGTAGTCAATGTCGCATTACTCGGTAGAGCCGGAGGGCAGGTGCAACTCAAGACGGCAGGTGCCTGCATGTCTCTCAGATGTACGATGTCTCTCTCTCTGGGTGGGGAGCGTGATGTGGTTCGGCCACCGGATGTGGTAACAAGTACCATACAGTGTACCTTGACAGCTGGACCCACCCTGTTTTTGTCGCGCTCCAGTCGGGAAATCTCCGGGTGCGCGCTGGGGAATCTTGCATCTCGAAAATCCAAGGGACCAGAGTATGGACTAACATTGAGGGACCCTGTCCACACCCACCTCCAAGCTTTACCAATCCCGAGCCACTCCCTCAGTCGCGAACACATGCGAACGGGATGAGGAGACTGCCAGTGCCACGCCGGCCATGGCCCACCCTCCTTCTCGCGCCCACGCGCATCCCCGCGACCCGCTTCGCCTGCTTCGCTCGGCATAACAGCACAGGTAAGCTGCCATCCTCCCCTGTCGTCCCTTCCCTCCTCTCTCCTCCCTGGTACCACATACCACTACCCCGGAACCCCGAGAGTAGAAGCGGAAATAGAAGCGAAAAAATGACTCACATGACCCAGAGACGAAAGCCAACCTCCCCCCCGCCCTCCTCCAACGCGCCCGCACCTTCGCGGCCGAGCACGCCCGCCTGGCCGCCTCCCTCGCCACCACCTTCGACCCGCAGACCGCCAAGCGCATCGGCGAGCTCTCCGCCGTCGCCTCCGCCCTCCGCGAGTGGGACGCCGCCCAGGATTCCCTCACGGAACTCCACGGCCTCATGTCCTCCAAGGACCTCGAGCTCCGCCAGCTCGCCGCCGACGAGCTCCAGTCCACCGAGGAGCGCGTCGCCGCCCTCGTCGGCACCCTCACCGCCGCCCTGGCCCCCAAGCACGAGTTCGCAGACCTGCCCTGCCTCATGGAGTTCCGCCCGGGGCCGGGAGGCCTCGAGGGCCGGTTCTTCACGGACTCCATGTTCCGCATGTACAGGGACTACCTCACGCGCATCGGCCATCGCGTCCGCGTCGTGAAGTACGAGCTGGCCGACAGCGCCGGCGACTCCGTGGGCGCCGCGAAGGAGAACCCCGTCCAGGAGGCCGTCCTCGAGGTCGAGGACCCCGGGAGCTACGGCCTGCTGAGGGGCGAGGCCGGCATACACCGCGTGCAGAGGATACCCGCCACCGAGAACAAGGGCCGCACCCACACCTCCGCCGTCGCCATCTGGGTCCTGCCGTCCTTCCCAAAGAGCAACGCCGACGAGGCCGACTTCGAGGACCCCGAGAGCATTTTCTACATCGACCCCGCCGAGGTCAAGCAGGAGGTCATGAGGGCCCGCGGCGCCGGCGGCCAGCACGTCAACAAGACCGAGTCGGCCGTGCGCCTGACCCACGTGCCGACCGGCATCTCGGTGAGCATGCAGGACTCGCGGTCCCAGGTCAGGAACCGCGCCTCGGCCTGGTCCCTGCTCCGCTCCAGGATCGCCGCCCTGAGGAGGGAGGAGAGGGAGGAGAAGGCCATGAGCCTGCGGAACAGCGTGCTGTCCAAGGACAAGATCACCAGGGCCGACAAGATACGCACCTACAACTACTCCCAGGACCGCTGCACAGACCACCGGAGCGGCCTGGACGTCCATAACCTGCCCGACGTCCTCGAGGGCGGCGAGACCCTGGGGAGGATAGTAGAGAGCGTTAGGGAGTGGATGATGGCGAGAGACGTCAGGGCCATGATTGCCGAGGAAGAGGCCAAGGCCGAGGAGGATGCGAAGGCAGAGAAGAAACGCAAGGGGGCGGAAAAGAAGGAGGCCCCAGTGAATGTATAACAAGTGTGTTTGTAACGATATATTCCCCTTAGATGTAAGATACCACTGATAGAACAGGTCCCGGACGGACTCTATCCTGAGCTTCTAGCTCATGCCGGAACGATAGATTTTAAAAATTACGCAAAATTAAACTAAATCAAAAACGAAAGTAAAGCGATGTAGTAAATTCCTTCGCCTCTACGATACCCAACCGCAACAACCAAAGGCCGCAACAACGACACCAAATATTAGATCAGCCCGAACCCTCGGCCAACCTCCTATACTCCTCCGGCATCTCCGGCCAGGCATCCACCCCGTCCAGCAGGACGACCTGCATGCCCCCATTCAGGTGCTCCAGCACGTGGCAGTGCAGGAGCCACGCGCCGGGATTATTGACGTGGTACCTGACCGCCAACCACGCCGTGTGCTGCCTGTCGTTGATGCCGACCTTGAGCGAGGTGAACGAGTCCTTGACGGGCGGATCGACGAGGTTGAAGCTGCCGGGGATGTCCCGCGCCGCCTCCTCGACCGAAGCCCACGTCCAGGACCCGTAGCCCAGGCCCAGGAGGTGCATCTTCACGCCGTGCTTGTGGATAGGGTGGGGCGGGTTGGGCGACGTGTGCGTTATGAACACGAGGTCGACCCAAGTGTCGTTCGTCGTCTCGAAGATGTGGTGGCTCGGGGGCCGGGGCTCTAGGAGGAGCGGCGTCTCGCGCTCGAGCTGTAGGGGCAAGAGGGGCTCTACGTTGAGCTCCCAGAGGTAGGCCGGCACTGAATTTCCCATGTACATGATGAAGGTCTTGTCAGCGACCGGGGGGATCGGGGAAGGCGGGAAGGGCTTCGATGTGTTGGGGTCGAAGATGACAACGTCTCCGGAAGTCGGGTGTCCCGCGGCGTCGATGTACGGCGCCGACGAGTCCCCGCTGCTCTGCTCGCCCGGGGTGCTGACCCTCAGCGTCGCGTACCCGTCCAGTATCTGCGGGTCCATGGTCGCCGCGATGCGGATAGCAAAGTCACCCGCCTTATCCGCCTTTATGAAGACCGAGAACCGCTCCCCGTTCATGATGGGTATGGCGTGCACCAGCTGCGGGGTGATGTACCCGCCGTCCACGGCGAACACCCACATGGGGTGCTCGTCGATCGACACCATGCTCGATATCCCGTGGAATGCGCCGATGAAGTGGAGGGCGACCCAATTCTCGTCACCGCCGGAGTCGGAGTGCCCTTGAACCTCGATTACTTCCCTCAGCGCGTCCGTGGCGTGACATCCCTCAAGAATGTTCGCCGGCATTGCAGGGTAGTAGCCGTCGGCTCCATACGAAACGGCCATCACCCGAGGCGGAAAACAACTAAAGTTACAATTCGTCAGCACGCGGAAAACACAAAAAAAAAAAAAAAAAACGGGGAAAAAAAAACGGGGGGGGGGGGGGGGGTAACGGGGGGGTACAACG
>ONZQ02000001.1:3036634-3052266 GCA_900312665.1 Cephalotrichum gorgonifer
CGTTAGCTCTCCACCCACCACGGCCAGCTGGTCTCTCTGATCCTCACTCAGCAGCTCGTCCAACTGATCTCTCGCCAAGCATCTAACCCGGCCCTTCCCATTGACCAGTATCGAATCCCAACACGCGGGCTCGAACCTAGCCCTTTGTGTAAACTCCCACACCTCCCGCCCCGTCACATGTCGATGGTCAGACATGAGGACAGGTTGCGCCTCCCGCTCGGCTCGCTCCAGCGCCTCGACACCCGCGCTGCTCTCGGATATGAGGCTAAAGGGCTTGAGGGTGCCGGCTCGAGGGTGAATGGTCAGGGCCCCATAGAGGCCATCCTCAACCTGCTCGCCTGAGTGGGAGTGGTACCAGTAGCTGCCGTGCTGGGTTGCTTTCCACCGGTAGGTGAAATTATGTCCCGACGGGATGGGTCTTTGGCTAAGGCCCGGAGCCCCGTCGGACCACGGCGTGTTACGCATCTCGATACCTTTTGGGGATATTGCGTGAGCCTGGGGGTGCTGAATACGCCAGTATGAGGAAAGGGGGCTCTCACCATGGAAGTGTATGCTACTAGGCTCCTCGAGCCCATTGAACACCTCGACGACAACATCGTCATCCTCCCATATCTCCAAGTTCGGTGGCGGGTACTGCCCGTTCACCAGTATCATCTCCCTCTCCACGCCATCAGGAGCCCATCTTCCCCGCGACAACTCGAGCGTGAACTTCCTCTCCGACTGGCCAACGACAAAACGCAAGAATGAGAGGACGTTCAGAACGATGAACAAGAGCGATATGGAAGCCATGGTCGCTCACAACACGGAACCCGATAACAGACCCGGTCCTTTCTGATTTGGGTAAAGCACATCATTGGGACGAGAGCCTTCTTAAGGCCAGTCAGTAAGGCAGGGCACGGTTCTTATACGAGCTCGAGATCATCTGGTCTAGTGGCCTTGGCTGGGAGCTGGTGAGGCTGGGTATGCTGTGGCCCCGTATGGACACGGAGTTTATCGAAAAAGTGGCGGCGCCCCGGGCGGAAGATGGGAAATATCGTCTATTTGCCCACCGTAGTGTTATTTTGTGGCGCACTGCAGTTCTCGTCAGACAGCTGCACCCCCATTTTCATCGGACATTGGGATAAACCAGCTTCCCGGATCTTTTCGCCCGGTTCTGCCCGCCCTCGACATAGGTTCTCGGTCAGCGTAAGAGGGGGTGTTTCGCGTGAGGCAGAGAAGGGACTTCAAAAAGATGATCCCCCCCCACTCTCCCGGGCCATAGGTCGACGTGGAGGGCTCATTTCGTCATGTCTCACCGGCAGATCGAGCCATCCATAGGTTCCAACATCCGCATCCGCGTTCTCAGCACTCACAATCGGGAGAGAGGGGGCGTCCACCCCCCACCCCCCGAACCTCGTGTGTGCAGCTCGCTCGGATGTCGGAACTACCCGAGAGAGAATAAATCTCCGGTTTTCCTTTCCGCCAGGAGCTGGATATACGAGTCCCTTGCATGCCGAAGATGGCCTGCCACCTCCCGTTCCCGAAGACAGAACCCGGTAACATATTTTGGACGATCCGGCTGGACTTCGCCCCCATGCGTCAGTCCATTCATTTCCCACCCACGCACCCGTCTCCTTGGACGAAAATGCAAGCCGGGCCCATTGTGTAAATGTGGCGGACGGATGGCGCGTCTTGATTCGTAGACGGAAATTCGTGTGTGGTGATCACCGGCTTGTGAGACGTGAGATATGGCGTGTTCCTGAGCTAGGGAAGGAACCACCCACAGGTGTGGGGGAGGTTTTGTTTAGACCGCCGGCAGGAACGATCGACAGAAGTAGGTGGCATTGGCCCCTTGTGCCGCCTGCTCCAAAATATCACTGCCAATGTTTCGGTCTATTTGCGGTAAGCATAAGTTGGGAGCTCACTTATACGGGCATGCAAGATAATTCCGCTGCCTACAGGCAAGGCAGCAGGAATGTACTCGAGGGAGAGGCAAGGCATCCACCTATCGGGCTATCCATCTATGCAGCTTACAATTACAGGTACTCGACTCCAATCTACAACCACACGATAACCATCGTAGGCAACAGAATTTCACACACAATAAAGCATCTACATCCGAACCTCAAGTCCTCACCCTACCCTCTGTCCCCCTTCCGTGATCTAAACATGTCGGCCTCTCAAGGGACCACCTCAGCAGAATGTGCGAATCATCTAAACCAACAACATCGGTAATAGCGGCGGCCGCCTCCTCCCGGGATCCCCTCTGCCCCCCACCCTCCCGGGCCACCACCCAATTCTCTAATCTCCCCATCGAGCTCCGCGACCTCATCTGGGAACACGCCGCCCCTCCCTCGCGCCTCTTCCACGTCCGCCGCTTCGACTCCGTACCTACCCCCGTGCCGGACTCTCCACTCCCGCCACACCGCCCCGCCGACGCCAAGACCCGCCGCCCCAGGTTCTACGTCTTCCACCCTCCCCCGGCCATCACCGCCATCTGCGCTGACTCCCGCCGCGTAGCCCTCCGCCTCGGCTTCTTCCTCCTCCCGGCCTCGCGCCACTCGGACTCGGGCGACCCCTCCGCGGACCCGGACTCAGCCGTCTGGTTCAACACGGCCACCGACGTGCTCTACCTCGAGCGCGGTCTGAGGAGGAGCCTCTCCACGCTGCGCCTCCGGTGCCCGGGCCTCGACCGCGTACGTCGCGTGGGCGTCGAGTGGCGGTGGTTCTTCGCCGACGGCAGCATCCCGCTGTCCGAGTACTCCTCGCCGCCCGTCCTCCCCCTCTGGGTCGCCCGAATGTCAGCCCTGTACGACCACTTCCCGGCCATGTCCGCGCTACACTACGTCCTACCTCGCACGCGGTACCAGGGCGGGATACCCTGGGGCCGGGAGCCGGACGGGTGCGGGCACCTGGGGGGTACGCTGGTGGACCTGCCGGGCCGCATCACGATCCCGCTTGAGAGCGGGCATAAGCCCTGGGCGGATGTGGGGCAGGAGCTTCGCAGGGCCATCAGGCACGAGGACGTGGCGAGCCGCGTCGAGGAAGGGGCAGGGAGACGAGTATGTTTCCCACCGGCGATCGTAGGGGCTTGGCTCGTGAGAGACCTGCTGCCCGAGACCTTCAAATCGCCCTACGTCAAGGTGTTTGACTGGTAGGAAAAGTCCGTGTGCGGGGGGAGGGAGGAGGGGGGTTTCAGCTCACCTCTCCTGAGATGCCTGCCCCTTGTGAAAGAAATTAAAGTAGATCGGGTGGGCAAGAAGTGTGAAGGTCACATAATATGCTTGGGGAGCACAAGTGTACATACAACATGCACACTCCCGTCTTATACGTTTGTACTAATAATATACCCAACGTTAAAAAGAAAAAGCAAGAGAACAAGGACACCATAGCAAGACCCACGTGCAAAAGCCGTCGTGGGCCAACCAGTGCCCCTGTTTTCGGTTCCTGTCCTACGAATACAAGTATGAGGCGACACGAGCTTGCCGGCCGCCCGCGTCTAATGGTATCACCGCCCGTTCCCTCCTCTTACAACCCTCCCAATGCTTTCAAGCCGTATCACCCCAACCGGCTCTAGACTCCCAGTTTCAACCTCGAGCTGAGTGAATACCTCCGCCACACTGTCTCGCCAAGCCTATACGAACATCGGCCGGGTAACACACACACACGCACACAGACACACGCCGACAGGTGGCCCAGACAGCATTCCTCTCGGGGTTTCCACCGTATATCATCCTACCCCCCGTGACTCCCACCGCCACTGCTGAAGCGAATATTCTTTCTCCCTATGTCGTTATTCCTCACTCTAGCTGTCCCCCAGCCAGGCTCCTCCACATCTTACGGCGTACATTCTCTAGCTCCCGGCGACCCAAAAAAGGAGGACAGCACTGGGGAACAAAGGCCCACCACCCTAGGTGTTCACCCCCTTACATCCAACCAAGACATGGCCACCCCCTTCCTTGCATACACACACCATCATCGCACTGATCCACCCGCCGGTACTCTCTTCGTGCGACATCAAACACGAGACATCATATGGCATTCAATCCTTTGTATTAATTGTGCCAGCTAAGTTTCTTCTCTCGGACCCTGGTTTCCCATCCGCCTAGAACCTCGAGAGTTCCCGACCCCAAGGCCAAAGTTTACATTCCTCATTTCATAAAACGGAAAAGAGAAAAAGAGAAACCAAAAACTAGCCCACTTCCTTCCCAGCATAAACGTCCTCCACGGCAAAGAGCGCGCAAGTGTCGCTCGAGCTGTTTGTCGGACTCGCACAGGCAAAGGAAACTAAGTTCGAGTTTGGCTCCCGTGAAAGTTGCACAACGAATGTAAGAAGCCCTAGGCAAATATCAAATCTGCCGATGCCACCATTACTAGTTGCCAGGATTTCCACCCTGGCAGGCTGGCAAACGAACAAGTGAAAGTGATGGAGGATGAGAGCGTAGAGACGTCCATTATGTATCGCCTCCCATTCCATCCTAACGGTATCTTCATCCGACCACGCACGTACCACCCGTCATCCATCAAGGAAGATAACCCGCCCCGTCAAGTCATCACGGCCGAACCGTGATGAATGAATGTAGGTCCAGCATGTGGCACACCCCGTAGGGTCCATCGACATGGGAAGAGAAGAAAAATGCCGAGGGAAAAGCGTAACACCAAGTGCGAGTAATCCCAGAACATGAGAATATACAGGATAGGGAAGGCAGGCCAGTGGCGCAAAGAGAAATCAAAATGACCTGAATAAAAGAAACAGCTCGTACGTCATGAGTGCCGTTATGCATAGCTAGACTCAGTCTGCTGCTCAACAGCCCAAGCGGAGGTAAAAAACGTAGCGAGATAAAAAAAAAAAGGGGAAATAAAAAAAGCAAAACCACCAAACACCTGGAGTCATAAACCAACATCTAGTGTAACCGTGATGCGAAATGAAGAATTGCTGAGGACCTATGCCGCCACAGTCGGCCCGCTCTTGGTCAGGACCAGCCTCGGCGCCTTCCGTTGCGCATCGGTTGCCTGCAACGACTTGTCGGTTCCTTGAGCCGCGTTCTTGAAAACGCTGGCGAAGCTGCCATCGCCTTCCGTTGCGCAGTCGGCGAGTTCACGGGCCTTTTCACGAGAGGACGGACGGTCAGAACCAATTGCACCCCAACTTCCACTTGCCGACGTACGTGAGCTTGGGAGAGTGCTTTCCACCTCGCCCGAAAGGCTGCCTGAGCCGCTACGCCCGGATTCCGATTCGTTGTCCGTGATGGGTGTCTCCGATTCGGCCGCGCTCTCAGAAACAGGGCTCATGCTGCCGGCAGAGCTGCTCGTACCCTTGCGTCGTTCCTTGCCGGCCTGGACCAGGTTGTGGACAGCGGATCTGCGCGTGCGAGCAGCGAAGTTCTTGCTGCCCTCATCCTTCGCCGTCGGCTTGGCCCTGAGCTCATCGAAAGAGGGCGGGCCTCGCGGTTGGCGGATGGGATGCTCGCCAGCGCGTGCCTGGCCGGGTCCGTAACTGCCCGTCATGGGTGTCATGGGGAAACCTGCTGTCTTCGGGCCCTTCTGAGCGTCCTGGATACTGACCGAAAGTCCGTTATTGTTAGCCACAGACGAGGCCTTCTTATGGCCGCGACGGAAAGCATTAGCGGAAGGCGGCGGAAGAGGCGTGTGTTCCGAGGGCGACTCAAAGCGCTTCGGGGGCGAGTTGCTCCGATAGGCTGCCGTGCTCGACTCGGGGGGAGGCGATACCTGGACGCGAGGGGTGGCAGCATGCTGCTGGAGCTGCTGCTGCTGGAGCTGCTGGAGTTGTTGCAGTTGCTGGAGTTGTTGAAGCTGCTGGAGCTGCTGCTGTTGCTGCTGCTGCTGCTGCTGCATGGCAGCATACTGCGAGTATTGAGAGTGATCGGCATACTGCGAGTTCGCCTGGCCGGCAGCGCTCTGGTCCACCACGTACGTAGGCTGTCCAGTCGTGGGGTTGATGAAGGCGTAGACACTGGGCTGAGCCCCGGCAGATGACGCCATGTTCTGCCCCTGGTTGTGGCTGTACATGGCAAACTGCTGGTGCTGCTGCTGAAGTTGGAGCTGCTGAGTGAGGCTGAGTCCCTGGAACTGCTGAGCGGCAGCCTGAACGTCGCGCAGTTGCTGCTGGAGGCGTTGCTGTTGTTGCGCAAGATACGAGTTCGTAGCAACCAGTTGCGCATAAACGGATGGGTCCATCTGTTCCTGCGCCTGCATATCGAACTGAAGCTCAGGCGGGGCAAGGACTTGCTCGGCGGTGTACTGGTGCGTCAGGTGCGCGAGCGAGTTGAAAGGTTGAGCTTGGTTCCCCTGCCCCTGGTGCCCCTGGCTACCCTGGTTCGCAAAGCGAGGCAAAGCAGTCTTTGGCGGATTGTAAGCATCCTGAGCAGCTGCGTACATGCTCTGATTGCTTCGGGCATACTGCTGGTGGGACTGGGGCTGCTGGGGCTGAGATGCCTGGCTGCCGAACGAGGAAGCCGTCGCAGTTTTCGGGGCTGTCCTCAAGCCTGCGAGAAGGTGCGAGCGGCTGGTCCGGGGGGTGGGAGCGCCATTATCTTGAACCGCGGAAGCCTTGGCGGCGTCGAAAGATAGTGGCTTGATGTTTTGACCTCCACGGCGAGATGCGAGGCCAGAGCCGGGCATGCCAATGGCGTTGGAGTTGAAGTTGTTTGAAGTCATTTTGAGCTGATTGACCGCCTGTGTCACCGGCTCAAAACTGCGTCTATCAAAAACGGGAGCGTTGCAAAGATCAGACTGTTCCGAGGTGTCCGGATTGAGAGGAACGAAATAGTTGTCGCCGAAGGACAGAAATTACGGATGTAGAAACTGGGATGAAGAATATTATGCTGAAGTTGTTGACTTGACGATGCTGATTGATGATCGGGTGCGACGCGTCTCGAGTGTATTTAGTCGTTGGCGTGCTGGAGGAGTAGGGCGAGAGATCCAAGAAAAAGGTCAGAGATCGGGGACCAAAATTGAGCGTCGAGCCGCGGGAAGCAGAGTATTAAAGACACGGAAATATGAGGCAGAGAAGGAAATCGAATTTGGCGGAATGAAGGGACAGGCAACGATGCCGTGGGTGTTCGAGAGTTGCAGCGCTCGGCAGGCGAGGTGGGAACGAGGCAGGAAGGTCGACCAGCGGGACGATCAAAGACGGCGGGGTGCAACTTGCGACGGTTGGAAATTAATGGCAAGAGCAAGGTGAGGAGACCAAAGTCGCAGGGTAGCAGCTCCCTTTGATCAGTCGAGTCCGGACCTAATTGTGTTTTCGGCGGAGGGTGCTATTGCCTTTTCAAGACAAGTGTCGCGGTGCAGTAACCTCGAGAGGGCGATCGACTTCGAATGCGCAGATTAAGTATTTGTTGGCTGTTCTTTGTACGATGGGGGGGCAAACAAAAAAAGCGTGCGAAATCCAGACAGTAGTACAGTGAATTAGATGGATGATATGGTTGTTGGGCTCGGCCAGGACAGAAGATGAACTCGCTTCGTCGTCGATTTTCCCGTCGTGTGCGCGTGTGTGTGGGTGTGTGTGCGTTGTGTGTGGGTGGGTGGTGCAGAAAACCTCGGCCAAAAGCTGACTTCTGGGTGCGAGTCCGTAACGAAAAAAATGATGTGACAAGAAGGGGTAATTTTTTTGACTGAATGCGATTCCTAATTGTTTGGTTTGATTTTTTTTTTTTCTAACGACAACGACGACCACGACGAGCGCGCTGGAGGAGGAGGGAGGAGGAGGAACAGGGAGAGACGGACGAGCGTTCGAAGGGGGGAAAAGAAGGGCGGTGTGGTGGGAAGGGGAAGGAAAGAGAGGAAGGAATGGATGTGAAAGGGTTGGCCGAGATGATTTTGTGCAGTAGGGACCGAAAGCGCCCACTCTGGGATGGGTGAGGGGAGCCATCTGCAACCGGGCGCCCAGCGAGCGGGTTGCGCGAGTGGCCAGCGAATAGGAACGCGCAAATGGATGGACCCTCCAGTTCTGATGTGGCGTGAAGTGTGAAGTCACCTGAAGGGCTGGCCAATCATGGGCTACCAAGGTCTAGCCTGTACCTGGAACCTGCCTCGCAGAGTTCCGTTCAATGTGATACTTCGGTACATAATGAATGTACCAGCCCATCCAACTTGGACACTTTCAAGTACCCGAACCCATACGGAGTACTCTCCAAGCCCCTCAAGAGCGCCCCCCGCTCCGCATGAACAAGCCGACCTGGTCTAAAGTACGCGTAGACTGCGGCCAAACCCTCACTTAGCGTGGTTGGCGAGGCCATTCCAGTAAATTGCCTTGTTATCCAACACACCGCTGCGCTAGTATTTTGAAAGGGGTTCGAAAGCCACTTCTACGAGTAGAAGTGCAAGTACGGGCTTCTGGATCTTACAAATACTTGCATCGCGACTCGTACATACTTGTACACCACCAAGAACAACCCATTACTACACTGTCCAATAGCCGACGTCAACATCTAAGCCAATTAGGTATCCTTATTCAAGACCGTCCTCTCCTTCAGGCACCAATCCGCTTCTCCACTTCCTTCCATTGCGGGGGCGAAATCCTAGAAAAAGTACGGAGCGCGCTCATTCTTGGACTTGTGCTGCGGTATGACGCCGACCTAATGGATGGATTCACTGCACTAAATTATTCTTCGCTTGTGCATAACAGCGTGCTATTTTAGTAGGAAACTTTTACTCTTCTCGTCGATAATTTTTTTTTTCAGCGCCAGCAATGGATCACACAAAATACTCGAAGAACATGCGTGCATGATATTGCTCCTGCTAATATCCCGGATTAGACCTGAGACCCCCAAGCCTATACTACGGCGGGCGCATATTTCATTCTCCAAGAAGTACAAGGTACTAGAAGGTGCATCACCGCACATCTTAGTATATGATCCTCAATTGTATTCACCCTAATACCGGGCTCTTCCAGGCATGATGCGGCTCGATGCCCGAGGGTCTTCGGTCTGGGTGTGGTGATCTAGACCATGCATCCAGAATTACCCCCTAAATTCCCGACTGAGGCGGTCGCATGAATCAGTGGCAAACCGTCAACTCGCAAATGGGAGCACGGTCCCTGTGAGCAGGGGGAAATCAGGCAGTTATTCGAGGCCGCATTGACGGCGAATACCGAGCCCGAATCATGAAGTCAGGTTTAGAGAGGAGGTATGTATTCGTATTACTTGTGCTATCGCCGTCGAGACAGTGGACAGGAGGAATACTATTCCCCGATGGGAAGGATCTGTTTCACCTTGATGTTTCTTCCGGGCGAGTGTCATGCTCGATTTGGATGACCCCTCCGTTGCAACCTTGCATGCCCCCATGTTGGGTACTTGGGTACTCGTACTTGTACTCCAGACGAGTACGAGAACGAGTACGAGTACATGGAACGGGATTGAACTCTCACGGGCGGGTACAAGTATAAATCCGAACACGGAGTAATGATCTGACGATGTCCGGAGTAAATCAACGATGCCATCCCCATCGCATCCATTGCTGGAATCCCCATCCTTTCAGGGTCAAGGGTCCCGGACAATTCGCCTCCCCTCCCAGTGAAATACGGATAATCTACCCTGGTATTCACGACTCCTCGTCCGGGGGGATGGACCCGTCAAGCAAGCCAGCTTGGCGGCCCTGGAAAGGGTTGCCGATTTTCTCCACACAACAGGGGGCCCCCGTTCTGCAAACCCCTGAGTGTTTGCAGGGCACATGAGACGAGAATCCGCGGACTCCGTGGTCCGTGTGTTAGTCCAGGTGTGGCGGCCACCACGCGATTCGTATCAGGACATCACCCCCGTGACCTCTGAAGTGCGGGCACTCATTCATGAAGTCGTGGTCCTCCGCAGTTTCTTGTCATCGATTTTTTTTTTCGTGCGCATGTCTCGGATAGCCTCCTCGACCATTTTAGCGTACGGAGAGTATTAATAGCGTGTCGTGTTCTTCGTCTCCTTCCCGACGCCCAACCGCGCTAGAAGGCCTGGATCCGGCGGATCGGGGCCCTGCCCCTCTTTTAATTATGCGCATGCTTTTATTAAATGATTCTCTTAAATTCAAGAAGAATGATAAAGTGCACTCTACTCATATAGACGATTACGGTGGGGGGAATATTGTTCCGGATTGACGAAGTAGTGACATTGACCAGAAGCCAAATGCTTGTACATGAGCACTTCTATTCGGTGGGCGCTCAATCGATGCCTGCTACGAAAGCGTCCACCGGCCCCTGTCTGTGAACCCCGGCCATTGGCCATGGCAGGCACTACCGGACCAAGCCAGGGCACCCGTCCCTCCTTCTTCATAGCGTGTGAGTATCACGCCACACACACTCAAGAAGGATGGATGTGTTGATTCACCATAGCCTCGTGTAGGATGGGTGTGCTACATAACATACAATGCGATACAAGTACTTCTCCATCACCTCGTTCACTACCTATACATAGGTCAAGACTAGACTCTGCGTGTCCTCACTCGTGGATGTTTGCTTACATTCGGATGTACTGGCAGCCAGTACAAAGACAAATCCCCACAACTGCAGATGACGAGCTCGGTTTCCGGGCGCTTAGGAAACGCACCAATCTCTCATCTTTGCTCCTCCCCACCTCTCGGCGTGCACCCATCTAGGAAGACATGCATCTCCGACGTATCAGAGGGCGGAAGAGGCGCTTAGCCCGTCATCGCTACCCAACTCCAGATCCATCGGATTGGCGCCTCCAAAACGTGGCTCCTGTCGAGAGGCTCATGGCCGCTGCCTAGGCCTAATCCCGCGATTCGACGCAGGAAGGATGGTTGGTGTCACCAGGCCTACCCTATGGCCCGCCCGAAGTATCGCGGGAACGGGCGACAAGTGGGAAAAAGATGTGTCCTCCACATACGGCGTGGCCTAATCAAAGGCCTCGGCCTGGAGAACGCAAAGAAGAACATGAAGATTGTAGCACAGGCCCACACCGAAAGTGATATCATAGGCCAATGGGTCGCGGCCCAACATTCGAGATAAGGGCCTTATTTTTCGTTGGAAAAGGGGGGGTTTGTTCTCTGCCCTGATCTCCTCCGTTTCAGGACGCGTTTTCCGCCGTGGCAATACACGGGTGGCCAATCCATTTCTCACCACCTCAGACACCGGGCCGTATCTGCAGCCGCCCCATCTGCTTGTCATGTCATGGTCGAGCCGCCGATAAGCGCCGAGACCAGTCAATATCCGTCGCGGCCAGCGGATAATCTCCAATTCGAGTCCCCCTCCAGGAACAAGCTCCTTCCTCCTTCTGCATGAGAGGACATTCCTGATCGGTTCGCCGCCCTTCCAATCAAGCGCCTGGACCGTTGCGGCAATAGGTATGTCGTCGTATCCAGGCCGGCGGTTAACCGCCGCTACGAAGAAGTCCAGTAGTGCCCATGACGCTTCGGGGCGGTCGAAACCACCGGTGGTGTCCTAGTTTCGGTCCTTCTTAGACCATCACCCGCATGACAAATCGTGAGATACGCAAATGGTCCGACTTAGTTGCTTGAGTGGTGCACCGTCGACCATAGCTTGGCCAAGCCCGAGCAGCACCAACGGGCTTACTCGTGGTAGCAGCAGCACCATCTACCCAGTCGCTCCTTCCAACGGAAATCATGCAAGCTCCTGAAAAATTGCCCTTGTCGACGGTTGCTGCTTCCTCCGGTTATCTGGACGAGAAAGAAGGAAGGCGCCACGTTCGACGGGAAGAGGTCCTGGCCCTGTCAACAGCTCCTTTCCGCACTTCGCCAATCAATATTTCAGCTTTCGATCTAGGCGGAAGGAGGAGCCCGGGCTTCAGACGGGATAAAAAAGAATGAGGACAGCCTGAGAGAGAGAGATGGGAGAGATGTAAAGCGTCAGCTTCCAACTTCCAAACGCTCCCAGAGACCGACCAAAGTCTGACAACATCGCTGGTCAGCTTCCTTGACTTCGCGTTCGGGGATCAGGTGGGCTTTAATATAAACCATTTGCCTCGGCACCCTCCCAACCAATCCTCTCCACGCAGATATCGGACCCGCAGTCGTCATCCATAGGGTTAGCTCGGTGGTGCGAGTATCGCTTGTCAACTGCGAGGAATCCTGGAACGTGGGTTCCTGAAATGCAAGGAGCAGGGAGGATTCCGCCTCTTCATATTGATGTGGCCATCAGCTTACTCGCATAGGATCGCGCGTATAATTACCCACATCGTACATCACCGCCCCCTGCTCTCGCAATATCGTACCAATTACACTCTAGCGTGGCCCCCAACCTCTTGGAACGTGACAAGAATAAGCTGGGGAGGATTTCTATTCCAGGAATATTCACTGTTGCGACGCCGGTTGCCGCATCAAATGTCCGGCGGCGAGGCACCTTGCGGGTAGGTAGGTACCGAGTCTTTGAATCCTTCAATTCCTTATCTACGGGAGGTCTAATCTGCACCCTAGCCCCTGGTCCAGGTACTAATCCTCGTTGGCCAGTCCCTCCACCTGTCTCTCACGGACAACACTTGAGCCCAAATACCACCGGTCCTCCAGGCTATTGAGATACCGGCTCCTATCAAGATGGACCTACATCAGTTCGAGTAAGCAAGGAACCTAATCGGCCCGTCGCATCCATCATTCGGATCTGCTGAGATGCCTAACTCGGCCCAACACTCGAACATTTAACCCCAGTTCGGTCTGCCTGCCTTGCGTCCTACCTCACATCGCCAACTGCAGGATCGAACTGACAAAGTGCCCAGCGCCACAACTTGTGATGGTGGGGATGCATGGGTGCGTTGACGTATCAAGTATTCAACCATCCTTGGCCCCCAAATCCATCTTGGGCAGGAGCTATTTCCGTCACCGCTGCCGAGAGACGGTGAATCGCACCAAATGATGAAGAGCTTCGCTTCATCCTCGGATGGGCTTACTTCCGTTGTTAGTCACATCACCCACTTTCAGATGATCTCCGTCCCACCCGATATTGCCTTACTGATCACCTGAGGGGCGGAAGGCAATATCTTGGGGTAAGCGCGGCTGTCCATGCTTGACGGCGGATGATGCCTCCCGGATCGCACGGAGCTTCTGCTACCACCGCGGCCTTACTGCACTTCCAAGTGGTGGCTTGGGCGAAGGTCACACCCGGCGTCCAGCCGGAAACCTTGAGGCCGTCATCTTGGCTGCATGACCATGATGATTCTCACCATACCCCTCTTTTCCATCTCACAAGTACACAGAGCCGAGACTTGAAGGGAGTGACCCTGGGTCAGAGTGTCCCCATTCATGCTGTGTGGTCAGACCTCTTTCAACCCTGAATTCGATAGATGGAGCGGAGGGGGAGGAGAGGGCCTCGACCAAGCTTGTCCCGAATCCTATGCGGAATCGAAGCGGTCAGACTTGAAAAAAGGGAGTACCCTCAATCCTCACGGATCCGAGCAGCAGGGTGTACCTCTCCATATACCCGCCCATCCGATATATCCCGTTTCCCTCTCTGCATAAATACAGCCCACACTGCCACCACACACTTTGTCTGCGCCACGGACCACAGCGAGCGCATATCGATTAGAAACGACCCCCCTGCAGAGCGACAGCCTGGCACACGGCGAGGGCCCTGGGGTGGGAGCGGATATTTAGAAATATGACGTGAGATGGTGGGGCACGCGCAGGATACCCCTAATTCGGTGTAAGATGTGGGTTGTGATGGAGCTTCCCGAGTGACTTACTTGGCCCCGAGGCGGGGGGGATCTTCCCTAAGTAGTGTATGACATGCCGCATCCGGGTAGATGATTCACATGCTATGGAGGGTAGCTCGCGATGTGAGAAGGGGGTGGGGGGGAACACCTGTGTGGCCCATGATGTCTCCGTCTCAGCGAAGTCATGGTCGAGACGGAGGGCTCCATATATCATTCCCCGCGGAGGTACCCCGACGTCCCAGAGACGGGCTGTACACGGTTACAGTACGGATCCCTGGGTGTAATTGGAACCTCCTAGGCAACGAGAAAATACTCAAAAGCCGGGGTTTCAAAACTCGTGTTTTGGGATGAAGAGAGTGTACAAAAAAAAATAGGTCGTAAAAGGTGACGGTGAATGAGTCTCGTTAATCGATTATACGCTGAGCTGGTATATGGATCTCCTCCAGAGCCCTGGTCATGCAAGACGGGACGAAACCAAACCCCCCAGAACCAAAAAAAAGAAGAAAAAGTGTGAAAGTGGGAGAAAAAAAAAGGATAGAAAAGAAAAAGAAAGGTGGCGCTGCTTCCATCCCTCCCCTTGTCCTCGGGGAACACACCAACGAGGGATATCTAGCTGGGGCGTGGCTATGACACCAAAAAATCCTTCTAGATCTCTAAAACAAAAACAAAAAAAACAAGGACTCCGAATTCCGAAATTCAGTCGTGACGTTAACCCAACCTTCCCTGCCCCGATTACACCGCCCCCAAGAAGGGGGGAGAAGAAAAGTGATAAGGGGAAAAAAAAAGGAACAACGGTGGATGGAGGAGAATCTCTTCAGCTCCCAGCGGGCCTCAATGCAGTAGCCCCGTAGAAGCCCCCCTCCCCTCCACTCGCCGCGCACGCTAGACACACGCCGCCGCCATAGACCCTCGTGTGCCGCGTCCAGCCGGCCCCAAACCCGTCCGTCACGGAGATGACCTCTCCCTGCATGTCGACACCCTTGCTTTCCTCGCCCTCGTCGGCGGTGGGCGGAGCAGGGGGCAGAAAGGGGGTGGGAGAGGGGTAAGACCGCGGCGACAGGGGCGCGTCGTCCGACGATCCCGAGGAATCGGAGTTGCGGGGATGGAGGGGTGGCGGGACGGGGATGGCCCTGCTATAAGACCTCCGGCCTGCCTCCGGAGAGGGGGACTTGTTCTCCGGCGGGCCCGAGAAGCGGGCGGTAGAAGAGAGGTAGTCCGGATTAGGCTGGTGGATGAGGTCGGCACCGATAGCGCCGTGTTCGGGGGTGAAGACTCCTTGGGATACGGCGGGCGGCGTTAATGGCCGGTGAGGCCTCATCATTACGTAGCGTTGAAATGTCGACTCTCTAGACGCCGAGCTCGTTCCCGGCCGCATGGGTTGAGCGCTCGCGCCGGGTTGCCCGCTGCCTGTCGGCAACGAGTGGGGCTCGCCTCCCCTTGGGGGCAGATCTCCCGCTTCAGCGGCGTCGATGCTCTCGCGCCCGGGCATCATCCAGAACGGCCGGGGGATATCGGGCGGGAGTAGGTACCTGCGGGGCTGGGGGTGGCTGGAGGGGCCTAGGGGAAATGGCCGCTTTTTCCACTTCGGCCGCGGTGGCGTGTCTCGATATGGGGGTGATAATGGCTGCCAGTCTCTCTCGGTGGCAGGTGTGGCAGGCTCGGTGTTAGTGGCCTGTGAGTTCAGCGGCCTTCGCGCAACAGAGATTCTCCTTGCTATGCTTCTACCAATGACGAAAATGGCGAACAGAGCTAGACCATTCCAAGTGTACCTTAAAAGCGTGACCACGAGGTAAATGCTGTTTGAGTCGGTCGCAGCGGTTTTTGAGGAGAGGTGGTGGTGGTCTGGGAGAAACCAGTTGGCGCGGGGGGGGGAGGTGGAGGTGACAGGCATGGCGGGTAGATATACTTCGTACCTCCAGCCCTGTGGGCCGAAAGATTTCGTCCCGTTTGGGAAACAAGGAGTAGCGAGGGAGATTCGCGGGTGGCCAACCTCTTTGGCCTGTCACGAGCAGCCTGGCCCTGTCT
>ONZQ02000001.1:3052555-3088277 GCA_900312665.1 Cephalotrichum gorgonifer
GGGGGGGTGGGCAGCTGTAGCCGGGTAAGGCAAACCCACCAAAGGTTGCGCAAGGGCAGGATCCAGGATATTCGAGATGGGATAAGGCGGGACAAGGGAGGGGGGCAGAAAGAGGGAGTGATTGCCGTTTTCGGAAGTTGGGTGTGGTGTATGTGGATCAAGTCCTCTTACACCAGGAACAAGCGTCTCGTCCAGGAGCCCCTCGCAGGCCTGGTCTCGTACTCCCTCAAATGAACGTAGGATTCCAAGCGCTCAGGAGCTGAGGGAATCAGGGTTTCATTTACTCTCCCCGGGGGTGTTTGATTACGCGATTTCCGCTTGCCTGGGATCAATGGTCTCGTATTCTTCGCGCCTTCTTGCGATTCGGAGTGTGTGGAGCGCGGGCAGTAAGATTGACCCCAGGTGGCGGCGATTGGACCCGGTGACAGACAAGAACAGGCCGAGGGCGGTGGGAACCTAGATTCAGCGCTCAAAGGAGGGCCGATCGTTGGCGGGGCGGGCTCAGTGGGTCTGAGGGTGAGAAAACTTGGGGTGTGAGTGAGGCTGTGCTCAGCAACGAGGTAACCAATCTACGTAACACCCGGTGTAAGTCTTATGCGTTACTCCCACTTGTAACGCTGCAGGTTCGGACCAGCTCCCTTTCCCGTCTTGGCCTAGCCAGCTGGGCAAAAAAAATAGCAGGATTTCAGGGTTGGGATAGAGGGTTTTGGGGTGGCACGGAGTCGGGTTGGTCCAATCGTGGGCGAGAAGAGAGATCAAGCTTGCGGATGTTGACTTACATGGCCTTGGGCCGCGTTTGGGGTCGTTGGCTGTTGGTTCGTCGACTTGGAATTAGACGCTCCCAACACACACTGCCCGCTGGGTTTGAGGTTCTTGGCGGTGTGGATTGACAGGCGGAGATTTCGGCAAATGATGATGCTTATTCGGGGTGCTTCAGTCAGAAAGCTGACGGACAACCTTGCCAACGGCAGTACAACAGGATTCAATCGGCTCCCCACAAATTGCCGTCAAGGCGACGTCGAAGGTATCGATCGCTCGGCCCTTTCCACCCTTTTTCTTCGCTCGTCTCCTTTCGTCTTCGACTGGAATTCTGACAGATCACTCGGGGTCGTTGTGCGATGCGATATGAGTAGTGGGCTCCGGGCCGGGCCGGGGTTTGAAAGCGCGTCGATACGGAGTCGCAGCGTCCTGCAAATTACGGTATCCTCACAGGTGAGGTGGCGAAACGAAGCCGAGGCAGGCGGCAAAAGTTGGCGGGGTGGTTGTGTTCAAAGGGAGCTGGATGTAAGCTTCAGCCCGCCTTCTTCGCCTCTGATTCGGTGACTGCACCAGCGGGAGCGGGAGCAGACTCGGAGATGGTGCTGAATGAATTGGAATACGATGCGACGGGAGGAGGAGGAGAGGGAGGGGAGAGAGATGACGCCCGGGATAGGTTTAAATGTAACAGAAGATCTCGAGACGCAACAGCTATGAATCCCAATCGAGGAAGGGCGTGCGAAAGGGAGTGAGGGGCCGACTCGATGGTGCAGGAGGTGTGACGTCGACCACGCAGCTAATCATTTTTTATACATGTGGGCGCGCAGAAAGCCTATCCCGGAAAGGGTCGAGGTCGTTCATGGACTGACAGAGATGGGCTGAAACTCGAGACAAGGGCATGTCGTTGGCTTCCAAGGGAGCTGGCGAGCTGGGGATCTGGCGAGAGACCCCACAGGCTTCCGTTGTACTTGTACGAGCACAAATACGAATATTAGCGCTTCGGGCCTTAAAGGACCCCAGTAATACGAGTACTTGTACATCCTTGAGTACTCGTCGGTTGGGTTGGGCGCGGGCGCGGGACTGGTGCTGGGAGAGTGTAGGGGATACGGCTATGAGTGCGGAATGAGGACGGGATGACCAACTATACTGCGGGTCCATCATATTGAATAATGACAGATGATCCCGGTACCAACCGCGCGATTGAATTTACTAACTTAGACCCGCATGCAATACAAAGCACGGCGAATACGGGAGAGCAAGGGCAAGCGGGATGCATGAGCTCTTGCAGGAGCGCTGCAGAGTTTTGTCGGGATTGTCCCGGTTTAGGCGGCCTTCAGCTGCAATGGGAAAGTGGCGTGCATGGATGGGCCGAGCAAGGGGGGGCGGCAATGACCAGGCGGGACAGATCTCACGACGTACAACCAAGTACGAAGTACACCCCGCGCATGGCAGCCTCATACACATGCGGGCTTCGGTGGACTTGAAATGCCCGAACAACATTAACCAGCTTACACACGTACAGGTGGCGTGGGCCTGATGGGTCAGTCTGAGATATTCATTCGTACTCGCACTCATAGGTACTCGCGCTCTTACCAGCGCTTACAAGTACGGGTACATGTAATAACATGTGCTATAATGGGGGGAGTGTGTGTCCAACGGATCTGGAAAGGAAAGTGCGACGGTCCGTCGAGAAGGTATTACCGTTGGCCACTGTCGAAGCAGGTGCGGCCCTCCACTAACTAGCTAACATAGTGGGGTGCCTGAGACTCCGTTCCATGCTGTAGTGCGCCCCGGACTACGAGCACACGTATCGTCTACTCGTATTTGTATATTGGTTGTACTTATTACCTCCTCAATGTTACCAGTCTGTGGCAATATGAAGTGAGGGCGGTATTACATTTCTGCTCAAGAAGAAGCGCAGCGGACATTCCCCGTCGCAGCCAGTGCTTTGGATCGGATACTATTAAGGTACTCATACCATGGGCTGGTCGTATGTCATTGAGTCTGTAGGGTACCGTACCCTTACAAGTACGATGGCACATCCTCCCTGGCGCAAAAAAGGCAACAAGGCCCCACTGCAAAATTGGAAAGGATGCCTGGTGACGCCCGCTCCACGTTTTAGGCGTGAGATGCTTGGAGGGGCGCAAACAATCAACCCACCTGGATGGGTATTACGCAGGCAAGATCTTCGAACGACATGGTAACACGAAGAAGTTGAGCTTGGCAGGGAGAGGAATTCGGCAGGGTATATCCGTACCCCTGTCCATCTAGCCATTCCTACGAGCACCCCTAATTACCCTGGTCGTCTCAAGCATTGAAAACGTGTGAGTCTCGCATCTCTTCGTCCTTGTAATAGATTTCCGCGGGCGGGTGATAACGTGACGTGGTAGCCAAAGGTACCGAGTGAGACTTGGAGGCGTATTTTGCCCGATTCAGCCATCGAAACAGGATATGGCTCGGTTGGGCGACCAATGCGAGCGACGAGCAGCCCGCGCTAATGTATGCTTCAGCTACCTCCATCCTCAAAATATCCTGTTTCCCCACAAAATTCCCATCCAAACTCCCTGGTCATCCCGTCCATCCATCCACTTATTATTACCTCCATTGCATCACGGTTGAAAAAGGCTCAAGATCACGATCCCAGGTTGCATTCAAATTGTCCAAAATGCAACATTTTTGTTGGTCACGTTCTGCGCACCCGTCCCGTATCCTCGACTGTGGTCGAGTCCCCCGTTTCTAGGTTGCGACGAGAAGTACGAGCATGATGTCATGATGCCCAAACAAGCTAGGGCGGGGAAGAAACAACCTTTCGTCTCTCGGCACAGGTCCAAAATATAAGTACCACGAGTACGAGGATTTACAGTCAGATGAAGCTCTCATTCCCAGCGTGGTGGATGCAAACAACACTCAAGGGCTTGTCGCTGTCGTCGTCGGCCAACGGGATCGGCCGCGGCACATTCTGTACCGCCGTCGGATGCAAGGTGATCGCTGATTTGAGACTACATTCGACGGCGACCCGAACGAAAGAGCCACTAACAGGCCGGGGTTTCGATGTTTACAGCGAATAGCATCGTGATATTATCTCATCCTCTTTGGCTGGCGGAGGAGGATGTCCATGGGACGCCACTACGAATGAGAAGTCGCCTAGCAAGAGTGTCATATTCTTTTTCAGCTGGCGACTACGGCGCCAAGGCGCCGCCCGGACGCCAACTCGAGCTAGTGACTTGCACCAGACCGCGTCTGGCGCGACTGGACCGGCAGCCACGGGTCGGCAGGGACCCTTAATGCTTGTCTGGGCATTAGCCTCTGAGCCGCCGTAGTGCACTACGCCGTCACAAGGGCCCGGTCCGCATGAACCGTCTCCAATACTTGTACGTACTACCTACTCCTAATAGTGGACCCCACATCGCTCTTCATCGTTGACTGGCTCGGCAGATCGCCACCAGTACAAAGATCTTTGGGATGTTGTGCGAACCCCTCGCTCCCCTTAGATCCTTCCACGAATGTACTTGTATCCTCTGACCGCCACCGATTGGTTCTATCATGCACCTGTTCTGGCCCCGGTATTAATATTTAGAGTGCAAAGTTATACTCACACGGAGTACGGAGGAGTCCTTGGAGCTGGCTCCACGAGACGGCTTCCTCCGCCCTCGAATGACTTTGCGCCCCGTATCGACCCTGTTACGGGGGTGACATTTTAGTCCCCAGTTTCCAGCTCATATCGCTACAACCTGTCTCGCTTTTCCGAGACATCGCCTCGACATCGTCTCGCACGGGATCTACGGCAGAGGTGCGGCGACGGCCGGCCCATTCCGGGAGCGCGGTAACGAATCAGACATCAGACGACAGCTTCCGTGCAGATTTTCAGACGGAAAAAAAAAGAGAACATACCTCTTGTCCCACCCAGACACTACATGCCAAGAATATCAGCGAATCTTCTTGTCTGAGCCCATATACAAACCTCCCATGGAACGTCGGTCAAGCGGTGTTGATTTGTTGTCTGGCGCCAGCAGGCGAGCTGATGGCTGACTCTTTTCAGCTGGGGATTACAACAAATCGCCACCGCCCCCTGGGTCTTGAAAAGCCCCGTTTGCGCCTTCGTAACTCGTCGTCCGCCCGTCTGCTGGAATAGACGGTGCAAGTTTCTCAATAGTTAGTCCAAAAAAATCCCATGAGGTTTGGCTTAGGTTGACTCTTGGTAGCGCAGTCCTGTTCAACAAGGTTTCGCCCCAGCTTCTGGAAACCTTCTGGCTCGGAACTCTGCAAGAACTCCAGGATGTTCCTTCGATGCGCCATAATACATACTAGTCGGGTGAAAAAGGGAATGATGTGCAGGTTTGGCGCCCAAGGCAAGCTGAATGCTCCACCGCCAAGACCTCATGGCTCTCCTTGGCCCGGACAAACCCACCCAGCCGGCCCACTAATATTTTATGATCCGACTCACCGGATATTTGAGTACGGAGTGCATGAATGAGCGATCGCTCACATGAGCATCCCACTCCTCACTCACTCCTTAACGAACGCACTGCCTTCATCCACCTTTTCTCGTTTCTTCCTAGCAGCATGCCAGGACGCCCCCCCCCTTACCCCCCCCCTCTCCCCGTATGTTACCCCGAAGTGAGACCTTCGGATTGTTCGGCCACCAGTGATAACACGAGCACTCTCTACACCGACCTCCAAATAGAGACACTTGAGGCGCAGAGGGGGATGGGGGACTCGTTCACGCCACATATTCGAGACCACCGAGGAGATGTTCATTCTGGTTCGAGTGGCTGGACACATCTCGGCGAATTTTTCTGCGAGATCCGATCCGATCTGCGGGTGGGCGCGCCCCCAACCGAGACGATCTTGAGAAGATAGTGGTTCCCTATTCCGTTTCCGTGGGTGGGGGTGGGGCTTCCGGATTTCATGGTTGCTCGCCTCGGTTCCCTCGTCTCTCCTCCCAGCAGGGCGACCGCCAGCCATACTGCCATCGCGCCACGCAATGATAACTCGAGCCTCAGGTGACGGGGTCGGAATGGCTCGTCAGGATGTCACTAGGATTGAGATTTTTTTTCGTTCCCCAACATCTTTCTCCTTCTTGACACTTCACACCCCATCCCTCAGACCTGTGTGCGTGCTCATTTGTACTAGTGCATGTACTCATTGGCGTACAAACCTCGTACTCGTAAGCGCGGACGAAGCAGCCCCGATAGCCACGGGCGAACTGACCTCATCCCTGGCTATCTCCCAC
Organism: Cephalotrichum gorgonifer; assembly: GCA_900312665.1. Lineage (NCBI taxonomy): Eukaryota > Fungi > Ascomycota > Sordariomycetes > Microascales > Microascaceae > Cephalotrichum > Cephalotrichum gorgonifer. The sequence goes on from ONZQ02000001.1 coordinate 3,058,545, forward strand.
TCGTGTCTGAACATTATTGCCATTTCGATCTGATCCAGTGACACATCGTCCATGCGGCTGCTTACCCCCCCCCCCCCCCTTCTTTCCCTTCTCCCCTTCTTCCCCACCCCCCCTCTTCCGTCAGCATATTCCTACTCGTCTAGATTACGAGTATTTGTGCAATATGTCCACTCTGGGCGTCGAAAAAAGGCTTCACCCCCGTGATCAGCGGGCCACCGTCTTGCGCGTGTGGAGCAATGAAATGAGGGAATCCGAGAAAGGGTCTTCACCGCTTCCTCCATCCCAGCTAGCCCGGTAACAATAGTAAGCCGCCATCCAGCTGCCACCGAATAGTATCGTCCACTCCTTCGTACTCGTACTCAAAGTCAGAATCAAGCATCACCCACCCCCCCCTTCTCTCTCACACACCCATCCCCCTCCCCCTCCCTTTCTCTCGTCCACTTATTCTCGTATCTCCCTTCCCTTCAACTACCCGAAATTCTCCACTCCTATAAGGCTGAGCCGAAAACGATGCGAATGCGACTCCTCTCGCCTCCAATTCCTACCCCCGTTCTTATACTTACACCCCCTAACACCCCCCTACCCCCCCAATCACATCCCACTTTCACTTCTTCTTCCACTTCCATCCCCCTACCCCCCTTTTATCGACCTCACCCCTGCCCGACCCCTCTTTCCAATGTTTGGCGAAGTGGGGGAGAGCCGAGGCGGAGCCTCACTCTTCTATGTCACGAGGATATGATCCCCGACAACATGCATGCCCTGGTCGCTCGCTAGCGATTAATAGAATAAGAAGAACTAAAAACAGACTAAAGCTTCATTCTTACATTTCGTTCGATTGCGTCGCACTCGCGAGAGAATGGACCCCGCTATGCGAGTAACCTAACCCAACCGAACCCAACTCCAGGCGGGAGAAAAGGTGGGCCAAACGACCAACGAGTAGCCCGATCTTACACGCATGGAGCGGGCAAGCGCTCTCGGGTCGTGATGCCTACCCCCACTTTCCTCGAGAGAGAGTTTGATGCCCAGCTAGTTATTAGTGTTACAGCCTGGCAGGTCACCCGGACATCTCGTCAAAGGGTAAGCCCGCCCTTGCGGCACGATCGCGATATCGGAAGCTACAAAAGACAGCACAGCACGGCTTACTCTCCTTTATGAAAATGGTCAAGTCTGCGGATACTTGGAGAAACCCTCACCTCACATTTGTGCTCAAGGTTGCTACCTAGTTACTTACTTCCCCCGCCTTCACAATCATATCCCATAACGACAGGAGGACAAAGGGGCAAAACATAAACTACATAAGATCCCATCAAACTCCAGTCTCAACACCCAAAAGAGCCAAGGAATCAAAAACAAAACTCCAGGGCTAGGTTAAACAAACAACCTCAAACAACAACAGCCACCTCCCTCCCCCCCTTGTCCCCCCCTGCCCCTGGTCCCTGCCTTCCCGCCCCTGTCCCGGCCCCCAAACCCCACGCCATGATCCTTGCGACTTGTATTGACTCCAATACGCCTTTGCATGCATGCATATGGTACACCGATGAAGTATAATAGTAAAATGCCCTCCCAAACAAAAAAAAAAAGTAGAAAAAAAAAAACCAGCCAAGGCGTTCAAGGCGTTCAAGGCGTCCAAGGCTCATGGAATAAGCCCTGTGAAAAAGATGCGAGGCAGAACTGGTTGGTCTGTTTCAGAGGTCGAAGACGAAGAGCTCGATAGGATTTCGCATCCCATCCGGCGGGGCGGACACGAAGGACACGGCGTCGAGCTTCCTTCCCTGGGCGCAAGGATCCTGGACGAAGATGTAGGGGTTGATCTTCATCCCCTCGGCCAGCGGAACAGGCGAGTCCTACAGCCCGCCGACGTCCATGGGCTCGCCTCCCTGCCCCGCCATCTCGACCACCTCCTTCTCCTCCTCCATCATGTCGATCAGGCTGTCGAGGTTGGCGTCCAACGTCTCCGCGTCGCCCTGGTCGAGACACTTCTTCAGCAGCCGTCGGTACTGCTCAATCTTCTCTCCCGTCCCCACCATGCTGAGCGCCTCGACGTACTCGGCCTCGGCCGCCCGCTGGTCCTTGAGGACCGACGCTAGCGTTCGCGCTAGATCCAGCTTGACCTCGCTGGGCTCGTCCACGACGTCGCCGTTGGCCATGGCCAGCTCCTGGTCGACGGCCGCCTGCACCTGGAGGCGGTTCTGATGGGAGATGAGGCTCTGCACCTCATACTTGGCGCGGTTCGCCTCAGCCGCGATCCTACCCGCCACCTCCTCCGGCTCGAGTTGCGCCTCGAGCTCGGCCACTTGGAGCTTCACGATGTTCAGCTCCGTTTGCGTGTTGTTAAGGATCTGTCTTGCTTCCTTCTCTGCATTATCCTTCTCGGTCCACTCGTCGTCGTAGCTCTGGGCTAGGTCTTGTATCTTATCGAAGATGAGAGGCGTGAGGCGCGTCTGGATAGTGTTTGCGGCCTCGGATGCATATGTGATTCCCGTCCTCTTACTGCTGGGGCGTTCGCCGAGAGCGTCCCTGAACGACATGTGACGTTGCGATTCGGGACCGAACGGCGACGAGGATCGCTGCGGCATGCGTTCCTTGGACTTCGTGTTCAAATCCATGATCAGCTCTTCCGCCCGGATGCCTTCGTTGTTGGGGATGTCAGTCGAGGCATGATGTCCAATCAAGGACCGGATGCATTTCCTAGCGTTGCGCTTGGCAGCCAAGTGGACGGCCGTGTTTCCATCGTTGTCCTGGGCGTCGACTAGCTGGTGGACGAATGGCGGGTCGTGTATCTCCATAAGCCTGTTCAGGATGTGGTCCAGGTAGTGGCGGGAGCAGGACTGGCCCGTGATACGCTCATTTCGGGTAGTAGCCGCATGGTGGATCACGGTGCAACCGTTGTTGTCGCGAACGTCGACCGTTTCAAAAAGTTCATTCATGACCAATGGGAATGTTTCCTTCTCATAACAATTTGTGAAGTTGACCGCGTGCATGAAGGGTGTCTCCCCTCGAACGTTCTTGACAGTAAGGCTTGCTCCGAATCGCTTCAGCTGCTTGATCACATCCACGTCGCCCATGGCTGATGCCCAGTGGAGCGCTGTGTGACCATCGGTATCGATAAGCCAGTTGGGCTGGAAGTTCGGGGGCGGCTCCGGGCGGTTGCTCGGACGTGTCTTCTCATCCTTGCAGAGGAGGAAGTAGTCGAGGAGCTCATCCCCGTAGAGCGAGTGCTGCTGTTCGGTCATGTCCTGGATGGCCTCTTCCCGCTTCCTCTTCCGATGGCCGGTGTTCTGGCTCATTTCGAACCGGTCGTCGTCTCCCATGAATGACGCCGACGCCACTGTGAGATTGTCAGGCGTATCGTCACGGATCATTTCGTCGGTGTAGTCCATGTGGACCGGCGCGGAGGCGGCGGCGGCGGCGGCGGCGGCTGCTGCTGCTGATCTGTTAGAGGCGGCTTTCGTTGGTTTGTTGGGTTGAGATGGCTGAGACGCACTCCACTTTGGGACTGATGGCTTCTTTGGCTGCTTGGGCTTGCTGGTATGTCGAGGGGCGGGAGGTGGGCTCTCGTTTCCGGCCCGGTACTCGAAGATCGGGCGAAGTCGTTCGTACACATTATTGCGCTGGGCAAGAGCCTCGCCTTGCTCCAAGGGAATCCAAGTTCCTTTTGTTAGGTCGTTAGTAGGAACCTACCCGGAGCAGACAGCCAGGGGAGACGAACCTTGATATTTGCCGTATCCGCCCTGGATCTTCTCATGCTTTTCTTTTTGGACTTCTCTCTCGAGGATTCGGGTTCGGGACGGCTATTGATCCACCGGTCGGTCAGCACACTATAGGAAAGGGGGGGAACGGTTGTACCAAAGTTCCCAGCCTACCTTGTCAAATCCGGCCGCTTTCAAGATATGAGTCGCATTGATCCAATCATCGTGGCGCCTTCGCATGACACTCTCCTTAAGGTCGGGTCCAAAGAGAAACTCGTAGACGGGGATCTAGTTCCAGGGAAGTGTTTAGCATGATACCCTTAACTTGCCACCTCGCGGATCAAGAGACAGAGCATTGGGAAGACGTACGCCGCTATATGTGGCACCGTAGATGCCGCCCGAGGCGGTATTTGGTTGTGACATGGTGAAAGAGAAAGAAGCAGCTGGGATTCACGGGATACGATTCGTGGGTTGTCGCCGTCACCGTCACCGTCTCCGACGTTGTCAATAGAAGCAGCCTCCTTCGGCTTTGGCGTTGTCAAACTGGAGTCGAAGTTGCATAAGAATTGAATAAATCGAGATTCCATTAAAAAAGCGGTACGCGAGGCAGACGCGCTGGACGCGACTGGCACAGGTCAGGAGGGTACGTACTGTACCAAAGCGGGGAAGGCACAAGAGTCACGTGGTGTGGGTGGATTCGCCTGTCCAGCACCAGTCGGCAGCTCATGATGCAGCAGGGCGAGTACGTACCTACCTACCTTGACAAAGCTGCTCCATCAGATCCACTCCAGAGAGATCAACACCAGTCTCTCGGAGAGAGCTGTCAGTCAATGCACTCTAAACTTTCTTTGCCCAATCGTTCTTTCAATTAACTGGAACTATAAGGGTACTTTAGGCCGGTTTCATATCGCTACGGTTGCGTATCCTGGCTCTTTAGAGCTGCTCTACACGATTTGGCTTCTTAGTTAATACCAATCGGCACTTGGCGTACCGAGGCATCGGTTCCATAGTTGCATCGCATGAGATGTAAGATTCTCTTCACACATACTAGCCCACAACGACACTACGTGGCTGCAACAAGCAGAGCTATCCTATCTCTTGAGGCTACACAATGTGCGGCCGGGGGTTCTTCTCCGGAGGAGGTGCTCATTTAGGGGGAGATCTAATACGGATATGTCAGCGTGCGATACAACCCCATCTAAAATGAATGCTAGAAGTACTCTTGGACGAGTACCTAATGTATATGTACAACTATGGAGTAGATGGGCGATGATGCAAGGTTCGATCCTGCGATCCTGTGGGAAACAAAAAGGGAAGCGTATACTCCAGATATGGCTGGATTTGTAATCTGATTTATAGTGTTTCTCGCCATTATTCTTGCTCGTAGGCGGCGGGCGGGGGAAGTATTTAAAGTCATGATTCGTTTCGTGGAACAGTTTGGTGGCGCGACCATCCCTGTTGGTCTTCGTGTCGCGCATAGTACCAGCATCAGCATGAAAATACCCATTTCGACGATCCTCACAAAGTCGAAATCACCTTCACTCCCACACTTCGCTTCACCTTCCTTCTTTTAGCTACTTATTTTTTATTTCAAACTTCCACCTCACCCGTCCACCTTTATATACCCCTAGTAACTTAATTTTGACCGTACCTAGTTGGACCTTGATACCGCTAATAATTCCTATTCTGTACCAACTGTACCATCTTGATTTTTTTCCTTTCCGTTTTTGGCCGACACTACCAGAATGATATCGGATGCCAAGCGCGTCGCGGTGGTGGGAGCTGGTAATATATTCCCCCCAAAACTGCGTGACACTGCCGCCGGACAGGAAACCTTACGGTCTTTGCAGGTATAAGTGGTCTAGTCTCCATCAAGGAGTGCGTGGCGGCAGGCTTCTCTGTCCAATGCTTCGAGAAGTCCAACACCATCGGGGGCCAGTGGGCCTACAACCCCGACCCAGACAGCGGCGACGTCCACTCGTCCATATACCAGGGCTGCATCCTCAACTCATGCCGTGACTCATCTAGCTTCGCCGACTTTCCGATGGATCCGGCTGTGTACCCGGACTACTTTGGTCACAAGCTGCACCTGAGGTACCTGAACGAATACGCCGACCATTTCAAGTTGAAGGACCACATCCAGCTCCGCACCGAGGTCCTCCAGTGCGAGCCCGGACCAAACGGCGGATGGGATCTGACTATCCGGAAGGAGGGTGGGAAGAGCGAGGTGCAGCACTTCGACGCCCTCATGGCCGCCACGGGCATCTTGTCCAAGCCTCGGACGCCGGAATTCGCGGGACGCGAGGCCTACATGGGCGAGTTCCTGCACAGCCACTTCTACAGAACCCCCGGCCGGTTCGAAGGGAAGAAGGTCGCCATCATCGGCCTCGGGAGCTCCGCCGTGGACATCGCGTGCGAGGTCGGCCCCCAGGCGAAGGAGCTGCATCTCATCACCAGGCGGGGCGGATGGGTCCTCCCCCGCTACATTCTCGGCAAGCCCACCGAAGCGTGGGACGGTAAGTTCTGCTCTGCTCCAATCGGTCCAAGACGTAGTAGCATCCACAAACTTAAAGCTAACGATCTCTCGCAGACAGGGCCACTCAGATGTGGGTGCCACACAAGATCAGCCAATATATACAGACGAAGCTCATCAACCTGATTCACGCCCAGCAGCCCGAGGAGCTCAAGTGCGACCACAAGCTCCTCGAGCAGAACCCCACGACCCGCGGCGACTTCATCGAAAAGGTCAACACGGGCATCGTCAAGCTCCACCGCGCCTCGATCGACACCTTCACGCCCTCGGGCCTCTCCCTCTCCACGGGCACGGAGATCGACGCGGACGTCGTCATCTGCTGCACGGGCTACCACATGACGGACATGCCCTTCCTCCCGCGTGACGCCGTCGTCAGCCGCGAGATGCCGGCGCCGCACATCGACCTCTACAAGCACTTCGTGTCCCCCTGGTACGACGACCTGTTCATCATCGGCCGGGTCGAGAACTTTGGCCCGCTCGCGCCGACGGCGGAGGCCCAGGCGAGGGTGGCGGCGGCCATGCTCTCCGGGCGTCTGCAGAAGCCCGGGCGCGAGGAGATGCTTGCGTCGATCCGGAAGACGAGGGAGGAGTCGGCCAAGGCATTCATTAAGTCGGACAGGCACCTCCAGACCGTTCACTCGATACAGTATATCGACGACATCCTGGGTCCCCTCGGCGCCGCGCCCACGATGTTTAAGCTACTTGGGAGAGCAACCAGTGTAGGACTGATCAGGGCCTTGAAGGTGTTCGCGGCGGTGTACTTCGGGGTGCCGAGCAGCGGGCAGTGGAGGCTGCTCGGAGAAGGGAGGTCCGAGAAACTCGCTGAGGCCATGGTGCTGAGGATCTCGGCGGGGAAGAAGGAGTTGAGCAAGGAGGAGAGGGAGGCCCTGGAGGGGAAGTTTTGAAGAAAGTTGTCCTGATATCCTGTGCACTAGTACTAAGCCGCTGATACCTAGCCTACCTTGGCTGTTTTCCTTTTTCTTCCGCCCCTATGCTCTTTTTTTTTCTTTTTCTATTTCCCCCCTTTTGTCGACTTATCCTTTTGGCTCTCTCTAGTATCTCCTATTTCGCAATACTAGCTTAATTCGGAGAGGGTTTACCTTCTTAGCGTTCGGAGGTTCCATGGGCGAAGGGAACGGGGGACAACTCCATTCTCCAGCTCCATCTCACCGTCGTGCCATGACTTGAGTGGATGGTCTTCGGCCGGACCACGGATGTGGGCTCGGCCGGTACGGCGTACAGGCAAAACGCGATCCTGCAGCGGCCGATGTTCCGTTTTGTCGTATCGTCCCTGGTTTTCGCGCCCAGCCAGTCACAGTCGGAAACAGGGGATATATTAATACGAGAACCGCGCAGCGGACACCCGCCGAACGAAGAAGCTGTCCTCCCACCAACAGTCCGACGCGTTCCGGGGGTTCCCTTCTCCTTTCGCAATCTTTTTTACATGTAACCAAGGGGGTTGATTGGGTGCCGTCCCTCTATGGCCTCTGCTGACGGGTGGTGGCTTCGGCGCCAGATCGACAATCCCGCATGCTGCAGGGCTTAGCTTAGCTTGCAACGTCGCACCTTTTCGCGGACCACCGAGGGCAGGTAGTTAGCTATGCTTGTACGAGTAGCCTTGCAGGCGTATCGATGTATATACGGTACATACCATGTTAGGTTGTGTTGCTTAAAATAGATATGCTGTGGAGCAAGGACTTACAGGCGGAACATATGACAGGGAGAAAGCCGACCCGCCTGCCTCCCTGTATTTCCTTCTGTGTCTACAGGCGTATGAAGGTGAGACTTTTGTAAAGTACGGAGTATGAGACCTTTGTAATACTCAGACACGCTACCGGACATTGAAACTCTTCTACTAATACTTGTACTCCATCGGCGCTGTATTATATTAAGGCCCGGGCGGGAGAAGGGGGGGGAGGGGGGGAAGACTAAAATCCGGGGACCAAGATGCTAATTGTAAGGACCTAAAGGCAGGCTGAACTCTGTTTGGGGTTGGGTCGTCTCTGTTCCCAGCGACTAACAAATAATTAGAAAGCCCAAGCGAGCTTGTTTGGAATACGAGGCGGTATTCTGTTTGGGGTCGCTAGTATTACTCGGACTCATCGTTTAGTTAGTGAGGTAGGTCCGTTTAGGTTTATTAACCCGAGATTGACGGTGAGCAAAATGTCCACCTGCTCGGGTCGCTTCGGGTAGGCGCACTTGTATCCGCAGAGTGGCACGACATGTGATTACTACTCATCCCCCCATTTGGTCCTCCCCGATCGCTCCTTCCGACTGCTCGTTTGCTCTCTCTGGTTGGGGGAGGGGGAAAGGGAAGGCGTGATGCAAGTAGTTATTGTTATTCATACGAGTAGGATCGAGTAGGATCGTTCTTGCCAAGTCCCCCACAACGTTACAGCGATCGGCACTGCATGGTGGAATACGGGAAAATGTGGTCCCCATTTGGTACCTATTCTCCACTCTTCGCGGGTAAAAGCCGCCCGACACGGAGCATGGCATGGCTTGGCGTGGTCTCACTCACCTCCCGCCTCTCGCCAGTTCAGTCACAAGCGTACGTCCCCTGACGTCAGTCAGTCAGGGCCCGCAAGCACCGAGGAGCCTGTGCTGCGCCTTCCGTGTTCGAGTAAGCTCGTGGTTTACCGGGTTAAAGAAGGAGATGAAAGCCGACCGACCCTATAAAACTCTAATCTATATCGGGATGCTACAGACGCGCAGCTCCACCTCGTATTGTCGGTCGTCTACTCGAAAGTGACAAGACGAGGCCCACATTGATACCTCTTCTACCCGGGTTTGCCAGGTCGGGGTAGGTAGTAGCTGTGGGCCCGGGACCGATACGATACGGGTAGATCAGATTAGTATTCTCTCCGTTCCCGCGCGTACCCCCGAATATGCCGGGTGGGCTAATACGACGTAGCTAACCCAGTTACGGTCCCACGCCTCGTTGCGAGGAGCGCCTTTCCGTCTTGGGCTGTTGGGCTGCCGGCCGAGAGATGTGGGATATAGTGCCGATGCGACATGTCTCTCCCCCTCCACTCAAGTACGTGCAAGGTAGTAGTACCGGGGAGAGGAGGGGCGGAGATGACGGCATGGATGACAGTAGGTGGATACCGAGCTCCCAACACGAGATTCAGTGAGGAACCTCACGCCGGCACGGATGACCTCCCAAGAGGGGCAACCTCTAGTGATCGACGGTCGTCCGCTTCGTATCGGAAGAACGATGCTTTCGGTCATGGGTGATGAGACAGGCTAGAGGGATATATAAGGATGCTCGAGGACGCCCTTCCATAGCATTTCGATACCATCAAACAGCATCAACTCGACAACACTCACACACTCACACTCACAATCATACTTACACTCTCACACACATTCACACACCACCTCAACTCTAACTCCTCGACTATTCCATCATCCCCTCACCGAGTATAATACCAACCACCTCTCCGCCAAAATGAAGACCTCCATGATCGCCTCCGCCTTCGTCGCCACTGCCGCCGCAGTCTCCGGTACGTTCCTCCTCCTTCCCCCTCCTCCTCCCTCCTCGCCCTCACTATCACGACAAACTCGTTTTCTAACCCCTTGTGTTCCCGCCAGTCTCCTACGACCGCGGCTACGACGATGCCTCCCGCTCCATGTCGACCGTCACCTGCTCCGACGGGCCCAACGGCCTCGCGAGCAGGTTCCCCACCCAGGGGAAGCTCCCCGTCTTCCCCTACATCGGCGGCGCCCCCGGCGTCACCTGGAACTCCCCTCTTGTGAGCATACAGCCCACCCCCCGCCCCTTTCACATCCCAGACCCCCATATTCTCAGGGAGGTAGAAGATGGACCGACAAAAATACTGACCCCGGGTCGTTCCTAGTGCGGATCGTGCTGGAAGGTCACCTACCAGGGCCACTCCATCCACATGCTCGCCATCGACAGCGCCAACGGCTTCAACATGGCCTTCGCGGCCATGAACGACCTCACCAAGGGGAACGCCGAGTTCCTGGGGACGGTCCAGGCCGAGGCCACCCAGGTCGACAAGTCCATCTGCGGGCTGTAAATTGCCTCCCCCTTTTCTCGACGGTTTCGGGTCTATCTAGAACAAGGCGATTGATGGCTGGGAAAGTTTTTTTCGATCGATATAGACGCATGTTTCTGTTCAGTTTTGCATAGCATTCCTTTTTTGTTTTCATCTTTATATCCTTTTTTCCCTCCTTTTGGAATAGCATCACACTCCTTTAATAGTAGTAGGGGCGCCCCTTTAATATTACATATCACACTGCCACACGCATGCATGTCTCATCAGGGTTTTTTTTCACCTCTTAGCCTACATCCTCCGTGAGAAACATAGCTCAAGGCCACAGTCTCACTAGCCGCTTAAGTCAAGATGTCTAACCATGCTCAAGATGTCTAACAAAGGAACAAAGGTCGAACACCCCAACCATCCCAAGGAATCTATTTCAAATAGGAGAAAATAGAACTAACGGTCCTGGAAAAAGTGACTCTAGCTAAGATCCACGGGGTAGAGTCGGCCCCAGGCATTCTACACATACTAGAAGTACCGCCGGGAGAAGATAAAGTAGATCAAGAGAACGAGAAAGGGGGGGAAGGTGCATTCTTTCATCCATTTTCCCATCTATATTTATAAAATGAATAAAAACTCTTGCGAGTATTCCCCTTTATCTATTCCCAAGAAGAAGAAGAAGAAGAATAAAAGGGGAAATTGGTATATCTATCACCTAGCCCAAAAAAGCCCCGCTCATGGGTCCTCCTCTTCATCACTCAGGTCACTCATCCCGTCCGCCCCGAGCTCCCTCACCTTCTTCTCCTGCTCCTCGGCCATCTCCCGCCACGTGCTCCACGCGAGCATCAGGAACGCGACGGTGATCAGCCCGCCGCCGAGTATCGACGCCGCGCCCAGCGGTTTCCCCGTGAAGAGCCAGTCTATCACGGCGACGACGAAGATGGTCAGGAGCGAGGCGACGCTGCTCAGCACGGGCGACGTGAGGCTAATGAGGACAAGGAAGGAGCCCGCGAAGGTGGCGTTGGCGATGACGGAGAGGAGGAGGAGGAAGGCCGTGTGGCCTGAGGGGAGCGAGAACCGCTCCACCCCCGTGAGGTGGAGGATGGGCAGCGGCATCCAGAGGACGGTGAGGGTGAAGACGCCGATGAGGGAGGCGAAACCCATGGCGAATATCGTTCCGCGGCCCGGGGAGACGCCCTCGGGGGGGCAGGCGAGGCGCTTGTACAGGACCTCGTAGAGCCCGTACAGCACCGAGCCGAGGCCGATGATGATGTTGCCCAGGGACCGCCTCGAGGTCTCCGGGTCGGGCGTCTCGGTGCCGGTGCCGGAGCCAACGTCGCCGTACGCCACGATCAGCACGCCGGCGATGGCCACGGCCACGGCGAGGGACTTGTCCCTACGGAGGGGCTCGTTGAGCAGCGGCACGGAGAAGGCGTAGGCGAAGAACGCGGAGCAGTTGTAGATGGCCGTGAGGTCCGACGGGGTCGTCATGCTGACGGCGATGTACCAGCTCAGCCCCGCGACCGTCAGCGCGGTGGTGACGACGGCCGTCGTCCGCGCCATGTACCGCAGGGGCGACGCCCGGTGCATCACGCTCGCCCTGTCGACGTCGATCCTCCGCAGCTCCACCATGGCCGCCGTGCTCCGCAGGAGCTGCGCGTGGCGCCGCCAGAACACGTCCCAGGGCAGGTCGAGCTTCTGCATGCGGAGGATGAGCAGCTGCGCGGGCCAGAGCATGCTCCACGACCCGTGCGTCAGGTACAGCATGCAGTACGCCTTGTCCCAGCCCAGGTCACCCTGTATGTACGCCGACAGCTCCGTCTGCACCGCGAACGACACGAGCACGAGGAGGAAGAAGAAGGCCGCGTAGCTGTACTTCCGGCGCGCCGCCTCCCGCGCCAGCTCCGAGGGGCTGACGCTGCGCATCGTGGACCGCCGTGAGAGGAACGGGCGGCGGTTGGAGTGGGTGCTGGAGCTCCGCGTCGGCGGGGTGTTGGCGCGGGATGTGCGGCCGCGATCGAGGTCACCGGGGCTCTGGAGGAGGGGGGCCACGGCGTGCGAGTCGGTTGGATGGTGGAAGGGCGGTCGTCTATCCATGGCTGGCAATCTTCGCGATCGTAGGCTTGTTTTGGTTGGATGGTTGGATGGCTGGTTGGGCCGGGGTGGGAGGAGGTTATGTCGTCAAGAGTCGAGGAGGGGTATTTGGTGGGGGGCTACGATATCGACCTGGGGGTTTCCGTCGATGTTCATACCACTCCCTGGGGCCTATGACTGTCTGGCGATGGTTTCGCATGTGGCGGCGGGTCTTCGGGGATGATGATGTGAAGGCGGAAGTCTAAATCTAGCGTGGCTAAAGATACTCTGTCTCTGCCAGTCTCGTTGGATGGAGCTGGATCTGAGGGTCTGATTTTGGGCTTTGGTATGCCGCATTGGCTAGGGCAAAGGAAATATATCCAAGAAGTGAAAGGCTTCAACTCTGGAGGCCAGAGGGATGGATCTGATTTGGTGATCAAGGATACGTCGTTCATCCCGTACTTTAATGTCCCGTATGGAAAGGGTCAGTGGGTCTGCTTCTTCTGGCGGCCCCCCTCAGTGGCTAAAATTGGGGCACCCGAGCCTGGGGAGCTACCCCTGGCCAATGAATGAGGGGAGAAGGTTTCTGGTACTGTCCAGGGGCACGAGGGGAACATTACGTCATCATGCGCCACGCATCTGACATCACCTGCCACACAGCCATCACACAGCTCCTCCTCTGGGACGATCGCAACTAGTACTTGGCTGAGTTACTCAACTACATCTTGTATAAATACTCGCAAAGGTGTAATAAGATCGTATTAGGGCCTAACCACAGGCAAAGGCAGCCCAGCGCCAACCATGGGGTATCTATCGTTCGTCGCCGCCATATCCTCTGTACGGATTTCCTAATCATAATTCGTCGTCGTCGTCATCAGAGAGAAATACCGACACCTTGGCGCCGCTCTCGACCTTTACCTTTACCTCGTCCGGCGATTCCGCCTTCGTCCCGAGTCCCACCGGCTTTTCTTCCGTATAGTCCGGGTGTAACTTAACGTCGGGTCCGGTCTTCTCGGACTTGACGACAGCCGCGGGTGTGAAGTCCCACTCGTCTCCATCTTCTGTTTTCTCATCCTTGACGGGCCTGGCACCACTCGGGGTGGATATCCTAGTCGTAACATCACTCATGGCCCTTGGTTCCTCATGTTTTATCGGCGCTTCGGCTGGCCTAGGGGTCCCAGACACAGAATTCCCAAGTAGCGCCGCTGCCCTCCGCCGGTAGAACGTATCGAGGCAGTTCCTTCTTCCTTCCTGCGTCATGCCTTCAACCGCCAGCGCAAACTCCGTCGCCGTAGAGAATCCGAATTCCTTTGCCATCGAGCAGAACTGCCGCTTCATGACGTCTTCCGGTGGGTTGTACAGGTACTCTCGTTGTACCCTCCCGTATCCTTCGTCTTCGCTGTCGGCGAAGAGCACACTATCACCCTCCATACCGGCATCCGATTCGCCTGCCAGCTCGGCCCGTCGCGATAACTGCTGCTCGGCCTTTGAGGTACCCAATACCTCGGAATTATCATGGGTGTACTCGACGCCTGCGGAGGCCAGAATAGCCTGGACAGCATCGCTCTTTGGCTTTTCGTTCCGTTTCGAGGAGAGGAACGCCTCCTTGTCTTCTGCTGTGACAAGGGCCACAAAGTCCTCTTCCGATCCTTCATTTTTCATCGCGTCAATCCCCTCGTCCTTGATAGCCTGTTCGATGTCAACTTCCATGAGACTAACTCCCGCCTTCGCCTCTGCGATATTGGTTTTGTTGATGATGTCGCGGATTTGATTCCCGTGGAAGGTCTATATGAATGGTCAGCAGTTGTTCGGTCCACGCCTGGGCCCAAGGGGTACACGAACAAAGATGTTGGAGAGTCCGAATATCTCCCCCTTTCTATCTTCATCTTTCTGTACGCCCTTGAAGTATCGCCGCTCTGAGGTTGCGTTGTAGCCGATATTGGCTTGTTGCTGCTTGTAGATTTGTCTACCATACACCACTTCCTCAATTGTGTGAGATGAGATGAGCCGGAAGACATCGACATCCCGTGTCTGACCGATACGGTAGGCTCTGTCTTGGGCTTGAAGATCGTAAGACGGATTCCAGTGAGGATCGAAAATGACCACCTTGTTTGCGGACACAATATTGAGGCCAACCCCACCAGCCTTGGAAGAGATCAAGAACAAAAACTGACTTGGGTCCGAGTTGAAGTCATCAACTACCCTCTGCCGGTCCTCGTAGCTTAGCGACCCATCGAGGTAACTGGTGGAATAACTGGTGTTGGAAAAGAGGGCCTGCAGAATCCGGAGTAGCTTAACGCTGTGCGAAAACACCAAGACTTTGTCCCCATTAGCGTGCCAGAACTTTAGGAGTTTCTTGAGGACCTTCCACTTTCCGCAAAAGTCAGGATTTGCGAACTGGATTATTGAATCGCGAGTGGAGTAGAGATCCTCCCATGTGTCTGGCATCGCCAGGCGCAAGAGATGTAACTCCGAGTTTTGCTTTTCCGCCAGATCCAGCGAGGAAGGGACCATTAAGCAAAGATGCGAGGCCAGCTTCTGGAGTGACATCATGGCGGGGAAGACAATTGACTGCCAGGGGCGGCCATTCGGAAGCCGTTTGTAGCAGCACCAGCCCTTCTTCGTCGGGGTGTTAGAGCGGGTGGTCGTACCACAGTCGCAAGGTTCCGATGCCGTGCGGAGAAGCATAACCTCGTCGCTTTCCAGGAAGGTCTGGTACGCTTCTCGCTGTATGTCAGTGAGGGGGCAGAAGACGACCTTGTCGGTCTTCTTTGGGAGTTGATGAGCAATCAGAGTCTTCATACGACGGAGAAAGACGGGTGGTAGTAAGTTCTGGACTAATTTTCTCGCTGTGATTCTCGCCAGGCTCAACTGCTTTCGCGTGGCATCGTGGGACTGGCCGATTGTAAGCGGACGACTGATGGTACTTGTCCACTCTGACAGAGAACCGTATCTTCCCGGATTGGACCAATTAAGGAGGGTCCAGAATTCGTCGTATGAGTTCTGAATGGCAGTGCCGGTGAGCCCGATCCGACATAGCGCATTTACTTCGTTCATGGCCTTGGTTGTCTCGGAGCGGTGATCCTTGAGGACATGGCATTCGTCGGCAATCACGGCATCCCACTCGATGCCATTGATGCTGCTCTTGTTCAGCTTGTAAGTGTGATAGGTCGTGATGAGTATCTCCGAAAGCCCCGATCGCGCTGTCATCAAGGCATCCTCCTTCGTCGGTCCATGGCAGGCATCGATGTGCCACCAGCCCCAGCGGTTAAGTTCGTTTCTCCAATTGGTTATCAGCGTCCCCGGACAAACGACTAGAGAGAGCTGTAAGAAGAAGAACGCAGAAGTGCCGGATGGAGAGACGCGAGCCCACCTAAAATCCTCGGATACCAGCAATCACGATCGCGCCGCATCGCGCGCATCCTCTTCGAATCTCTCTCGTCGCCAGTCTTCCCAAACGCCGCCGTGAGGAAGGCTATGACCTGGATCGTTTTCCCAAGACCCATATCATCGCCTAATATGCCCCCTCTCTGGTAAACAAAGAGCCGATGCAGGAAGCGAGCCCCCTGAATCTGGTAATCTCTAAGGAACTGCGCGATGGAGGCTGGAATGAATCCCCCCGAGTGTTCCAGTTCAATATCGTGATAAGGGCGACAAGGCTTAACGCCGCTCGACTCGTCGAACTTGGGCCGCTCTTCGAGCTCCCCCAATCGATCATCCCCTTCGAACCGAATGTGTTCGTAGTCTGGGGGGAGCCGCAAGCCAGCCTCTTTGAGGATGCCTAGATTCTCCTGAAACACCTTGCGGCGTTTCTGTAGGTAGTCTGGGACCCCTGCCTCGGCGAGCTCATCGTTGGAGGGGGGGTCATTATCTCTGGCCTTCGTCTTCTTTGGTGGTCGCCCCCGAGATGCCCTTTTCGAGCCCCCCGCAACGGAACGCCGTTTTCTTTTCCCGCGGCTAATTTTATCATCATCTCCCGAATCGTCCGTCCATAGTATCTTCTCCTCATAATCCTCCAGTCCGGGTTCACACTTCACATCTTCGGGTGGGGCCGCTGGCGTCACGCGTCCAGACGCGCCTGGTGATGGACCAAGGTACTCGACGTCTGATTCCGACGCCGTCGAGCTATCGTCAATTATAACGACGCCTCCTTTTTCGAATGTAGTAGAAACCATGACTGACGGCTTCAGGCATTATTCACAGGGCTATAACGTGTAAGGCGTGCCAATCTCATATCGAGATGAGATACGAGTGAAGTGCTTCGTGAGTGCTCATAGGCAGGCAGACGTGAGTGTAAATTGTGCTGAGTCATCCGGATTTTTAACCAAGGGTGTGTTTCTATGGATCTTTCTCGGAGCGACCGCCACTGGTCTAACATGAGCTAGGCGCATCACCTCCCGTGGGATCAGGGTCGGTCCCGCCCTTCTCGTGATTTTGGTCCTCAAATATTGGGAAGTTTTAGTGACCCATCGAGTTTTGCCCCCACGAAGACCTCCCCTGCCCGGGGAGATACCTCGTCCGTGACCATGTCCTCGGTCTCGTCCTGGCGCTGGCGGTCGGCTTCAATTTGATATTGGGGAAGGATGGTCTACAGGCTTTGCGGGTTTCAACCAGTTCGTCGATCGAGGCGACCCAGCCGCTTGTGGGGAGGGTCAGAGGTCATATTCGAAGGAGGGAGGGGTACGAGGGTGTAATGATTGACATGGAGGTGCCTATCGTCTGGCTATCGCAAGTACATTGCGTTATAATCATTTCCCCAGAAGTATGCGTCGTACCCAGGGGTAGGATCCTCCCTCCCGAGGCGATGACGGCTCTCTCCCTCCCCCTGGTTCTCCTTCTTCTTCAGCTGCGCGAATTTATCCTCTAGAAGCCGAACCCTCTCTTGAAGAATAGCAATTTCTTGGTCGCGGAGACTCTGTTCCTCTTCCTCGCGAGCCTCGTGCTGTTGGACCCATTCCACAATCTTGTCGATCTTGGCCGAGATTGGCTCTAGCTTTGGCTTCTTCCTTAGGCCCTAGTCGATGGACTCCAGTCTTCTCTTAGTCGCCCGTGGGGGTGACCAAGGGTACGGCAGTCGTGACCTTGCAAATGACGAGTGATGGTGTCGGCCTGGACAATAGTGAAAATGAGGCAAGAGAGACGGGGAGTGTGGTTAGGAATAGGATGATGAGATGCTACGCCGTTCCTATCAGTCGCTCGTGCCTAACTAGACACTGTATCGCTTTGCGTAGATCCTTGACCACTCCTACCTTACGGGATGCTTAATAGTTCCTACCTTGCTTTATCGTTCCTGCCTGATTAGGTAGTCCATGATGTCACTCCGATGTATCAAAACGAATGGTTCAAGAGACGAATTTTGATTCAACAACGCCATGCCCAGGCCAAGGTCCTACATAGAGCTAGTACAGAGAGTAGAAAGAGTGCGGGATAGAATTCCCATGAAAAAAAAAGCCCCTGCATCCTCCCCGCTGGATAGAGCGACGGAGTCCATGCAAGCGTAAATAATGAAAACCACAGTAATGACAGGGTAGAAGAAGAAAATGGTTGCTAGAGTACAAGAATGGACGGGGTCGTGATATGGCGTTATAGGTGAAAAGGAAGGTGGAGGCGGCAGAGGCCGTAGCGACAAAGAAGAGGACCGCACAGATGTCGGGCGGAGTGGCCCAAGGGGGGCGATTCTCGTTTCGTCTCGTCGCTGTGTTGCCGGCATTCCCGTCACTTTCGCGTCGCCGCTCGTTGCTCGATTCCGTAAAAGGGACATCAAAAATCAGTCGTAGAAAGTATTGTCGCAGAGAGGAGTCGCCGCTCAAGCCATGTGCATCTGTTTCTCCCTCCTCGCCATCTCCAGCATGCCCATGACGCCCGTGTTCCGGAGCCTCTCGAGGACAACCCTCATGCCCTCCCTGCTCCTCCCAAGCTGGTCGACAGTCTTGGTTGACGCCATCTTCTCGATGCTGCTCTGGATCCTCTTGCCCATCCACCCGGACAGCCGGCCCTCATCCCTCACGTCCTGCAGACGTCCCCGGATCTTCTCGCCCAGCCTCGACCGGAAGACCACGGTGGTGGTGACGTCCGTGTTGGACTGGCTGCCCACCCTTACCGGAGTCTTGACGCCTCCGGGCGCTTTGTACAGCTGCTTCTCCACGACGCTCAGCACGCCGGTGAAGTTGAGGTTGCGGCTCTCGGTGCGCATCCAGCCCTCGCGCATGTCGACGACGACCGTCTCGAGGATGTAGCTTGCCTTCTCAGCCGCGCTCCCGCCGCCGGTCACGGACGCGGGGAGGAGCTTGAAGATGGCCGCGGGCATGCGGGACTTCTTGAGGTGGATGCGGGTCATGTGGAGGCGGCCGGTAGAGGGGTCAACCTCGTTGGAGATGGTGTCGGTGCTGAGGACATGGGTGGCGAAGGGGTTGATGGCGGGAGAGGAGTAGCGGAGGAAGTAGGCGAGGGTGACGGCGGGGAAGGGGTGAGCGTACGTGTTCGTCGCCGTGTGGTAGAGGACCATCTTGGAGGTTCGGGTTCGCGGTTTCGCTCGAATCGGAAGAATGCGGTGGGGTTTCCCGACAGGGGAGAAAATCGGAGGGCGTGGCTTCGAGATGGACCGGTTTATTCCTGGCTACCGAGATAACGCGTAGATGTACACCAGTACGCGTCAAGACATTAGACGAGGGATTGTGTGATCGCAGCGAAGCGTCACGACGAAGCGTCGAGGCTGAGCGGTAGGTATTATGGATGCGAGCCTCCTGCGGGAAGCTCGGCGAGAGATTTGTGGAGAGGTTCCAGCCTCCGATGAGGTCGTACGAGGCAATTGATCCACTCAGGCGTATCGAGGGATTTCGCAATAAATTTGGGAGAAGCGAAAATGATTGCCTGATCGAAGGAGGGAGATGGAAAGGGAGGGGGAAGGGGGAGGAGCGGGAGGATTTGTGTGATTGGGTTTATGGATGGGTCGGATCCAGAACATCATCGAACGATGGGTGGCAGAAAACAGCAGTTGCAGGGAACTTTTTCACATGATGGATAACTGGGCGGAGCTGATTGGCTGACCCCGCATTTCCCGTCCACTCAGAGGCCAGGATCTGGGTGGCTGACATTATAACACGGCTGATACCTGCTGTCGTCACCTGATTCCCCAGACAGCTCACTCCCAGCTGTGTACCAGCTGCCACGAAGAAACGAGCGCGCAGGATTGAAATCAGGAACTATTTTGCTCCGAATAATCCATGTATGAGGTGGACCTCCCACTGGATACCAACCCCCCCCAGGAGGGATGGATCATATATGGTAATATTACAATATAATGTAATCATTGACCGAGTCCATCCAGTGTGGGTCTGGTCCAATCGCCTTCTCATTTTACAAGCTCTATGCGGCCACCATTCCTGCTTCCTGGTTCATATTCATATGCCTGTTTCTCCCTGAATTCGGCAAGAGCATCAACTACTCTTTGAGCGATAGCCAGCAGCTTCTCTTCCTCCAGGCGCCGCCCGACAATCTGTATACCGGCTGGGGCACCGTGGTAGGCCTCAGGGTCATCTATAAACCAAGTTATCCCACTGGTCCCGCTGAGGGGGTCGGAGTTGCACTTACAGGCTTCCCAGTTCTTTTTGTCCACTGGACGTACCGGTTTGTAATCCGGATCTAGCTGATCCAATGTCTTGTCGGCGAAGGTCACGGGTATGACGATGGTCACATAATCGAGCGTATTTGCGATGGATGCATAGGCTTGGTTCCAAGTGTCAGTTTGCGGGACTTCCTTACTGAGAACACCCGGGTCATGGGGAGCATACTGTAATAGAATGACTTTCCAGGGATAACGGACGCAGTCGGTGTTACTCCATGGGCCAAGTTAGCGGGTTGTGTCTTGTTTGCCTCACCGGGCCAGCCCTCCCAGCCCCTATGTTCCTTTTGCTTCTTGCTCTTCGGTCCCAGAGCATTTCTACTTACCCGGCATCAGCAACGCATCCACGGGACGTCCTAAAGCTTTCGTCAGTAACGGTGGAGGCTTGGAGGTGCCATCAACACCACTCACCGGTTCCACTGAGAGCCGCCGTTGAGACCCAGTAGTCATTGTACTCGTTCCGGAATGCCCACAACCGCTGAACCAACTTCTCGATACAAATAGCATTAAGGGGTTCCGATGCCGAATTGTTGACAAAGGAGTCGCTCAGCTCCGGTATAAAAGGCTCGCCAGAGAGGGCTAACTGCACCGGCACGTCATAGTTTCCGTCCGCATTGACAATTGCGTCCTATTACCATCTCGCGGTTTAGTTTCTAAAAAGTCTTTTCTGTTGTCGGGATACCCGGACGTACATGTAGCGAATCTGCCTTTCCATGCTTGGGAGGTTGCCATTGGACAACCTGGGAAGCAAGCATCAGCCCGTTATCCACCCGTAGAATGGTAGGAGAGGATAGTAACTGACCGAATGGCCCTGAGCCTCCACTGCTTCCGATACCATACGAAGCGCACGCTCGATTGGAGGATGAGGCCTCACGATCCCATCATTAATGTACAGCCCAAAGGAAAGAGCTTTATTGGCGAAGTTCTCACACTCTTCCTCCCGCCATGGAATGGGCAGTACTTCCGGATCATGTACCCAAGGCTCCGTGGAGAGGACGGACTCGAATAAAAGACGTAGCGAAGCGATGGAATGACCCAGGAAGCCCGGAACGGTAGGAATGTGCGCTTGCCCTTTGGACTGAGGGCCATCAGTACGCACTTGCTTTTATGGGAGATCCTGTGAGATTAACTTACAGAGTTGGCAACGTTCTTGAACGAGAGTCTGTTTGCGGAGGGCTTGATGCTGTATACCCCGTTGTAAGACGCGGGCATGGATATTGAACCACCTGGTCCATCATTAGCATTGACCGTTTGTCCCCAGGATATGAGGGCCCCTCCAGACATACCAACATCCGATGCAACCCCTATCGCGCTTCCTCCTAGAGCCTGGATTGCCCCCTCCCCTTCTAAGGTCAGCACACCTTCACGCGTTCTACCGGAAACCCTCTGCCCTTTTCATCTAGGGGCTAAACGTACCCCCAGAACTCCCCCCCGAAGATAGTCTTTGGTTCACTGGGTTGAAGTTATAGCCGAGAATATTGTTCCTCGTCTCTCCAAACTTTCATATTCTTGTCAGAACCAGACCAAAGTAAAACGCAAAGGCGCCTTCAAACCCACCCAAAGGCTTTGCACGCAAGTAGTCTGCAGGACGCGTTTCATTAGTGGGCCAGCCTCGATAACGTACTGGTGGCTCTTGACCGTACCTTTCCGATGATGACCGCGCCCAGGGACTCAAGCTCTCGAACAATCTCGCTCTCAGTATTTCCCTTCAGCGGGGAATTCTTGTCACCCTCAAAGGTATCGATCCAGCCGACGTATCCCATAGTGGTGTTTAGCCCCTTAACGTGGTATTGGTCCTTGAGCGTCACCGGGAGGCCGTGGAGCGGGCCTATGGGTTTCCCTCGCTTCTGAAAATAGGCATCCAGCTCCTTTGCTCTCGTGAGGGCGTTATCAAAGTTGATCTCGAGGAAAGACTTGTTCTATATAGTTGGTTAGGGAAAGGAACATTGCTCTACTCCCAGTTCGCCACGGGGTAGGATTCTTTGTCTCATTACCAGCTGATGTGCAATAGCCGCTCGCTTAGAAAACGCCGTGACCACATCCTGAGCGGATATCGATGCATTCGTTGTCCTCTCTACCAACTCGGGCACATCCCACGACGTAATGGCCAAGGTTTCATTGTCTAGGAAGCTCTCGATATACTCGCCGGCGATGGAACGCTGCAAATGGACACCTTCCCTAGCCTCAGTATCGAGGATCCAGTCAGGCGGGATCTTGGCGATGTCGTCGGCCACCTTCCGGTCCCTCATCTTCTCCCACTTCGGCGGACCCCTGTCATCCGATGACCAGTCGAAGGTGAGGCTGGGGTCCACCCGTGTATAGACGAAGACGCATGATATGACGAGGGTGAGAGCAAGGCAATACAGGAGAAGGCTCTTAGCCAGTCCCCCGTAGCGAGCTGGAAATCTTCTTGCTCGCAACATGGCTCTGCGTTGGGAATACTGCGGATTCATGTTATTGAAGTTTAGGGTAACAATTCATCTGCCCGGGCAGATGAGTGCTTATATGCGTTTCAGCCGCTCCTTCCCTTCCGAAAGTGAATTAGGGGTCCATGAATCATATACGTAGTGAAATACCATATAAGACAACGAAGGCGATCGCGTGTTAAAATATCTCCAGGATGTACATGACCTTTATAAGTCCTCGAAAACGAAAGACTAAACCCCCCCCCCCCCCCCACTATCGGAAACCGATGTATGTCATACCGCCCTATACCGTGTCAATTTTTCTCGGGTTTTCTCGAGATGAATCTCCGCAATCCTCTCCTCGCTCATGATGATGGTTGGTGTGTATTAAGTCGCTATGAGAAATGCAAAAACAGCAACTTGGCCCTTGAATAAGTTACCTGGGTCGGAACGAGTTCTGATACAGTGCGAGTATCGTTACACAAGTGTGCATCAGGCTCGTACCTATGCACTCCGTACCTACCGGGCTCTCGCTATTATTTTACATCTTATTGGCGAGGGACATGCATGGTCTTTCTTGTTTCACTGATCAACTTCTATGTTCCCGTCCTTTGTCCCCCCTCACCTTTCACCGCCAAGATGTGATAGTTAACCCCGCCTCTGCCGTGGGTATCAGATGCGTCCAAACAAGGGGATACTGCTGCTATTTCCGACCAAGGTGGTCCGGATCTAGCCTTCTGATCCACTCCTGGACCTCCCGTAGTTTTGGGCGTCGAAAACCGGCTCTCCCTTCCCTACCTTCGTCGCTGTTAACAAATCGCCACGCGTCTCTGACCTGGCCTGACCACCACTCGACGCTTTCATCGAGGATTTCGTGTGCCGTCGAGTTGGCCATCCGAGCCTGACTGCCGTTTCGCCCCGATGACCCCCCCATGGTGAAGTAACCGCCCACTCTGACGAGCCTGCTCGGCCCCTGCACGCCACTATCCGTGGGCGGGTCGTATTGTTCTCGCTCGGGTGCGTCGATCGTACACCGGTATATAATTTCCTGGATTACCAGTGGTGCGTTTCTCATTTCGGGGAAGTCCGCCAAAGGTTCGGCGGGGTGTTCGTCCCACAGGCTCACACGGACGTTGCTCAACCCCTCAAAGACGGCGTAGAGGAACAGGCCGTAGGTGTAGACTTGCGCTCGCTCCGCCTGATCTCGCGACAGTCGGAACCAAGGAAGGTTGCTTGCCGCCACGCGGTCGTCATCAGGAGGCCGCTTCCAGGACTCGCGCAGGCCATTCCAGCCCTCCACAAGGTCCTTCCACTCCCGGTTTCCGGCTCCCACAAAGCTCTGTCGCAAATGCTCTAGGTATTGGGGATATAGGACCTCCGGGGGGCACCATTCGTACCAGTTCTCCCTGTGTTCGAAATCGCAGAGAACGGCCTCCAGCCCCCCGCTTCTGGAGCGGGTGAGGAGGATGTTGTCGAGTCTAAACTCAGAGTGAAATGTATGCCCTTCCCCGTGGACATGGATTAGGGCGGATAAGACTTGCTTCGAGATGGCTAGCTTCACCTTTGTCGAGAGACCCCCGTGGGAGAGGGGCAGAGGTAGCGTGTCTCGGAGGGTCCCCGTGGGCAGGTATGGGACGATGAATCCCACGATCCCGCGCTTCCCTCCAAATCTGCTTCGTCTCTCCACGACATGGCGGGGTGCGCCGAGGATATGTGGATGCGGTGGACAGGTAAGAAGAAACTCGAGCTCGTGGTACAGATGGTCGAACTCCGTAGTGTTGCTCTTGAAAATCCACTTCGATGATCCGTAGAGATGAGGAATCTGGACCAGGGAGACAGTGTCGTGGAGTTGCCTCACGAGGCGAAGGTGCATGATGTCGACCTTTGTAGGAAATTTGTGAGGCGGGACTCGGTCGCCCCATGACTGCTGCAAAGCTGACATGGGCTTAGCTAGGCGTTCCGCCTCATCATTACGCACCACGCTGATGCCTACCGCCTGCGGGTTCTGACCGAGTTCACGCATGTGGAGCTGGGAGCCAAAGGGTAACCTCGCATACTCATGCAGGAACGCCGGCGTCCTTTTAGTATACTCGTCGAGCACTTGACAAACGAATTGTGGAAGTCCTAGACTTGATAAGTGCTGAGGGTGTCTTCGAACCGTTGCGGCGCTCACATCTAGCGACTTCCTCAGGCCCGAGGGGAGGTCGCTATCGAGAATATAGGCGTCGATTCGGAGGGGAATAGCATCTGGAATGGGCGGGATGGCAAACAGCCGTCTGCCGTTCATTGTCATACCGTCAACCCTCCATCCTCTGTGGCCGGGGATGGCTTTCAAAGAATTGGGCAAGTTCTTTGGGTTTAGACTCGAATCCTCCCACTCCACGGGCAAACCGGCAGTATCCAGGTACTGTCTAACGTGTTCATGCTCGAATAGGCACACAGGGCGGGAGAGTACATCAACGATGAGAGGCGTGAGCTCCATGATGAAAGCGGTCCGTCGGGAGTTGAGAATAGGGCTTTCACCCGCTTGAGCTTGACCTTCGACGGCAAATCGGGTTCGAATTAATACTCTCGCCGGAGTCCGGTTAGAAGGCTCTGAAGGCTATGAGGCTCCCACTTTCTATTATTTCCTATCCTTTAGACCCAAGCGCCGGCGAGGATTCGCCTCATTAATATATATATTGGTAGTCCACGGCCAAAAAATCAAGTCTTCGTTGGAAGAGAGTACTGGCAGCGAACGTGTGCCATGGACTGGACTGTGATACTCGTAATATTGTGGATCCCGGTTGTTGGAGCAGAAGTACCCACTCGCCTCATCGATGCGGAATGGGAGACGGGCCATTAGCGTCCACCTCTGGACCGACGCGATATAAAACATTGAGGTGATTGGTCGTTCTTTCCTCCACGGCGCTTGTACTCCGTATGAGTGGGTCAGAAAATCACGGGGCGGCAGGAGCATGAGCCGCGTCGGTGGCATTAGCTTAGCCCCACACCCCACGTCTCGCACCCTGACCCCACATTCATATTGATCCCACGCCCCACACCAGGCAGGAATCGGCATGACTGGCCTACGTTTACGCTGTCTTTGCCGTCTCCGTATCCCTTTCGGGCTGAGTATTATTCGTCTTGGCCCCGCCAGCCTGGCCTGGCCTGGCCACCTGAGGCTCTGCATTTCAGCCCAGTGTCGTCGCCCTTTCTTTTTCCATTTTCTCGTCGCTTCACCCCCTACCCCCTGCCTACCCTCTATCCCCTTGCCTACCCCTGGCCCCGTCTTCGCCCCACGATTTCGTTGGGTGGTAGTTATCTGCATCCGAACTCTCAAACGAGTGTTTCCACGGAGGTTGTCTCCCAATAGCCCGCCTGTTCCTTGATTTGAGATTCATATATCTTCTTTCCGCATCCCCCCCCCCTTCAAGGCTCAGCGACACAACTCCTCCTGTCGTGGATCTGAGGCCCTTTTCCTTGTCCTATTTCACCCGTACGACAGGAAAGAGTCCGAGCTCAAAAGTCCTCCTGACCCGCAGTGCTGCGGGCGTTCCACTACCCATCGGAGCACACACCGCACATGCGTTTGGCCGTGCTTCTCGACCATGAGGCAAAAGGTTAGACTCCCATTTTTTTTCATGCAATCCTTCATTTCTCCCGTTTGATACCCCTGTCGTTGAAACTGGCATACTGACGCCCAGCGGAAGCAAACTTCTGGGACATTCCGGGCAGGAACCAATCACTTCCCAAGCAGCAGAGAGACTCACGCCCTGGCCAATACGAGCAGTAATTTTGTAACCTCGGGACAATACCACCAGCACCCATCTCGCCAATTTCCAGCCTGCGAGTCATGGCAAACAACACAGTCTGCGCCGATGGCTAACTCACAGCCGGTGCCAAGATCTTCAAATCACCTCTCGTGGAGGGGTGATATACCGGCCTCCGGCTCAACGGGTGACTTCCACTGCGTACTGAATGCCATCTCGGACGTCGAGCACACCGGCTCATTCCTTTCGGACCAACACGAACCATCGCATACCCCTCTTACAACGGATGATGATATTCCCCTACACGCCCACTACGACCGAGAATCGCCGGGAGCTCCACGGTGTGAATTCGACCTTCCCAATTCCAGCATCTACTTCACCCCCGCATCGACCGGGGACAGCCACCATGACCGTGTTGGAAGCCAGAATGAGTCTTTCGGGCTTCCGCTAAGTAACGAGAATCCCTCTGGTCACCTTCACCGATTCGAATTGAATCTGCATCCACCCGCAGAGTCTCATAGACGCAATCGCCGCGGCTCTGCTACGACGTCATCTGGAACCTCGGATTCCTTTGTACAGATTACTCCGCAGAATTCTTCCCGGCCATCTCCGGCTCCGAGTCCCGACTTCTACCTGAAGTCAGGCTCTAGTTCTGGTCTCAGCCCTTTGCCCACAACGCCAGGTTATCATTCCAATGATTATTCTCAGAACTTCCAGCAGGTCCCTATACCGGAACCGCGCCCCTCGCCACATGTTGGACCCCAAAAACAATGGGAGCTCCAGCCTAGAGTAAGCAATGCTTGTCCTGTCCATCCTGGGACTCGGAGTAGGCTAGACCGTAGCTAACTTTGAATTACTAGCCTAGGAGAGGCCGGAAGCCGCAGGTAGAACGTCATCCAGCTTCTAGAAATGCGAAGCCTACTCGTCCCGAGAGACCTAGACACAACAGGACCGGGAAAAGAGGGCCCAGACGAAGTGGGCCCCTTTCTCTAGATTCCAAGAAGAATGTTCACGCCGTTAGGGAAATGGGAGGGGCATGCGTATCTTGTCACTACAAGAAGATCAAGGTAAGCCTGACCTTGATCGCCTTGCGAGTTTTTTGTGATATGTGATCAGTCTCTGGGGATCCACAGCCGGGCCGTGTCATAGTGCTAATTCTTCTCGCCTTATAGTGCGAGGTCAATCCATCCGGCCCCACCAGCGCCTGTAGCGAGTGCCAGCCTGGCCGTCCTAGCATGCGTCATGGTGTGCGTCCTAGTCTCTGCTACCGATACAGAGTGCCGGAAGCCTCGCTCTACAGAGAGCAAAAAGCACCGTATCATCTTTTTAGTAAGCGGTGGAAGACAATGGACCTGGTGGATATAACGCTCTGGGACTCAGAGGAGATTCGATCAATCCTTGTCAGTCAGGTTTTCATCCTTGCGCCTTACGACCTGAAAGTGAGGAGAGTATGTATATGGCTTCAAAACTCGTGATACAAGCTGCTATTCCCAACATCTAACCTTGGCCTAGTTCGTCCCGATGCCTGGAGACATGCTTGAAGAGATATGGATGGCTAATGGGGTGGAGAGGCGGTTTCCGCTTCCTCCATATGCCATTGTCAACATGGCTGGTATGTATATAACTAAAAACCTCTCATCCTAGCGCGCTGTCTAACTACTAACCCTAATCTAGAGGCTGCCGATGCGATTGAGCATATGGTTTCGTGCAACCGGGCTCAGTACTTGGATGCCCTTCTCAAACCCCGGTTCCAGGATCCGATGTACGAACTTTTGCGGGACACGTATTCCTTCGCTGATGGGTATTCTAGGCAAACCCGGGTTAGTTCGCGCTCCCTCTCATGTTACTTGATGCACACTATCCCCTTCCAGCCATCGAAACTCCTGCTTGTTTTTCTCTACATGCGGCTTGATCGTCTGACTGTGTCGCGAAACAGGATATAAAGACAAAGTCCCTACTTCAGGACACTTTCAGTCTTTGGATCGCGTGCCGCCTTACGTCTCACCCAGAGGCAATAGTAGGCCTTGATACTTTAGGCCTGACAAAAAAGGCGATGGACGATGGGTTCAGTCCCTGGAAGAACCAGTATCCGATACCTCCAGTCATGAGTGCCCAGTTGGAGTGTATCCTCTACACCAAACTTTTGCGACCCCTCAGCGCGAAAGTCCGGACATCATTAGACGAGCTCTTCAAGAAAAAGTCGCACGATATCTGGCTGGAAGCATACCTGGCTATATTTGTTCTGCTTCACAGCTGTGCATTGCTTATCAAGAGGGATGAGGAGTATGCACGTCAAATCAATCTCATAACCAAGTACGCCAATCCCGAATCCATCAAGGAACACCAAAAAGGCGCCATTACCCTGCTGGCACACTTCCACCGCATTTTACATGGGCCAATCCCGCTCCGCCGTGCACACCAAGGCGACCTCCAAAGCTTCAAGAAGAATTGGGACTTCACCCCGGGGCAGGAGCAATTTATGAAGAGAACATACTCTACAGTGCTTAAGATGCGTGAGTCTTTACAAAAGCCCGAGGGCGAAGCTAGGGCATGCGCAAACTTTGGCTTGGTACCGACTTCTCGCTCAGGGAGCTTCTTCAGCTCCGTTAGGGCTGCACGCAATCTGAGCAATGAGTTCTATTGGATCTCACAACTGTACGAGGAAGATTGGGTGCCCGACAAGATGGATTAGGCTATGATACTTGTGAGATCAAGTAGAATGTACTCCCTTCTACCATTTACACTTAGATGAGGATTTGGGGGAAAGCCCTCACGGGTGCAGTATATGATTGATATCTTTGGCAAAGGCAGGTAGACGAAGTGATATATTCATGACGAGACGCGATAACTACTGCCCACGATTGAAGATAACTAATTCTGAGTTGGATAACAAGAAACTAGAGAAGTGGAATCCGACGGATCCAGCCCATACTGGCAGGGGTAGACCGCCAGCAACCTGCAACGGCATCCTGTGCAGACAATTTTGCCCTTCATTACGTGCCACCCAAAGTCCAAACTCCACAGACAAGACGCCCCCACAAAGGAAAGAAGAAAAAAAGAGCAGGAAATTCGAAACGGAAAGCGCGACATGAAGGAGATACACCAATACAAGCGCAAACATCCGACCAAGGTTTAATCGCACGAGACAGCCTGTCTCAGGATCTTCCCGTTCAAACCCACCGGGCTGAGAGCCCAGTGCGTCTCCCTCTCGTCATCCTCGAAGACCCTCGCCCAGGCAAGTCTCAGCGGCACGGGCAGCTTCCAGCAGTACTCCTCGTTGTGGGCCCAGAGGCGGATGAGGTGCCTCTTGGACGTCTCGTCGTCCTCGAACGACTCGCGCCGGTGGAGGATGCCCATGTTGTTCAGGATTCGGATGTCGCCCTTTTGCATGACGGTGCGGACCTCGTGGGACCGCGCGATGGCGTGCACGGCGTCGAGGGCCTCGGCCTGGCGGGCGGTGAGGCCGGGGATGTTGAGCGTGCGGGGGTCCTTGGGCGCGGCGCCGGTCAGGAGCCTGCGGGAGAAGTTCCAGATCATCTTCTGGTTCTCGTAGTAGAGGATCGCACGGTTGTAGTACGGGGGGTCGCGGCCGTTACTTTTGCGGTGTTAGTCGCCGGAGCTCCTATGCGCGGGGTTTGTCTTCTCTTGTTTTT